>JANFPS010000124.1:0-34848 GCA_024703675.1 Drosophila nebulosa | reverse complement strand
TTTTTTAATTAATTTTTCATATTATATTGGAAAACCCCATATCCTTTTGTTTTTTTTTGGGTAAAACTTAAATCCATATCCAAATGCTTTTTGGGGTTCAACTTTAATTTTTTCTTTTTTATATGGAAAAACCTATTCATATGTTATTTTTGGTTAAAATTTTATTTTTTTCATTATTATGGACAACCCTATCAAATGTTTTTTTTTTGGTTCATATTTAATTGTTAATTTTATTATAAGGGGCTATAATCTGAAACCATTTAAATGTAAAACAATCTGGCAAATTTTTTGACTTAAACTACTCATTGTATAAAAATTCCGAAACTTATTCTCACTCTTCTTAAAACTTTTAAAAACCAAACCACTACGTTTTTTCTCTGTTTGCCCGACGGCAACGTATAAACCAAATTTTCCCCACATTTTTTGGGCCCAGAGCGCGTTGTTTTGGTAAGTTGTAAAAAAACAAAAAAAAAAAAAAAAAAAAACCATTTAAGATCGGTTTTTCTAAATTTTTCAAAATTAATATCGGCGCGAAATTTCGCGGAATAGTTTTGCAAAATGAAAAATGTGATCAAAACGAAACTTGCGAAAACAATTACGGTGTATGGCAAAATGGCCCTGGGCTCCCATAATGTGGGTTTTGGGGGTAGTGATATGCATATGTAGGCACACTATGCGATGCCAGAAAATGGCAAAAAAAACACAAGGAATGGGCATAACGCCACATAAAGGCATGGGGGGAATTAATGCTTTTAAGGCCTGCCCAAACGGCTGAAGCCCGTCTGGAAAAAAATAAAGGGGGATTTCCCATGGCCCTTGGACCAAACCAGAAAGTTTAAAATTTATCGGGGTTTTTATTCGCCCAAATCACACGCGAGACTCATCATCTACGTAATTCTTTTTTTGCACAATTTTAAAAATTGGGGGATTGGGGGAATAAAAAAAAAGCGGTAAAGGGAATTTGCTATTGACATTTGCCCAATACATTGAAATTTTTTTAGTGTTTTGGCGAATTAAGATTGGGCTGTTCGGTTGAGTGGTTTTAAACAAAATGCTTTTTGAAAAAAATATATTTTGGTTTGGCTTACCAAATTTTATAAAAGTTTTTCTTCGGTCATTTTTCTTGTGACACTCTATGTTTTGGAAAGACATATTGGAACTCTTTTTTTTAGGGAATGGATTGTTTATGTTTAATTAATGTGGGGTTAAACCCTTTTGGTCGGTGTTAGGAAATTTGCTTAATGGAAAACTCCTCCCTCGAGAGTATTTCTCCTGATTTTTTTTCTTTAAAGTTTATATTTTTTTTTTTACAGTATATATGTATAAAATGGTAACATAAAATATAATAAAATAAAAATGTTAAAAATATGCCATTTTCGTTTTCTTTGGGTTTTTTAATTTCTGTGTTTCTTTTAATTGAAATTATCTATTTTTACATATCAAATTTTAATTGGGTTTTTTTTGGGTTTTATCATTTCTGTTTGGATAAAAAAATTTTTGTGAAATTCATTTTTTGTTAAAAAATTATTATTTAGAATTTAAATTTTCAGTTCCCGATTAAATTAATTTTACTTCCTTAAGTTTTATTTTTTCTTTTTCGAAAATTTTTTGATATATTTTTGTTTCTTTGGCATTTTTGTTTTAAATTGTATCTCGTCAATTTTCTTCAACTCTTTTATTTTTTTTGAATTAATTTTGCAATTATTATTAATGGAATTTTTTTTAATTTTTTTTTTAAAATTTTTTTGGGGTTCATATGTAAATTTTTATTTTTTATTTCTGAAATTTAACTGATTTTTTTGGTCTATTTGTAAAAACAATTTTTTGGGGAATAATTACTTAACATCTATGGTTATAAAGATTTTGGGTTTTTAATTGCGTTTAGATGATTTTCTTATTTTTAAAATGCCCATAGGATTGTTTTAATTTTAAAAATAAATGTCAATTTATTTATTTTTTTTCTGATAAAATTTTCTGGTACAATTATATTATTTTTTCTATCCCCTTTTTTTCCCCTAAATTAATTTTTTTTGAGTTTATTTTTTTAATTTCCCATTTGTATTTGAAGTTTTTCATTGCTATTTTTGATTTGAGTCCTGCTTTTAAGTATGTCCTTTGTTATGTTCTTCTTGTTTAATTTTTTCTGCAAATTTTGTGTATGTTTTTTTAAATGTGTATTTATAACAATTTTTTGGTTTCTTCTTGTAAAATATTATGGTTTTTTTGGCAAAAATTTTAAATGGTCTAAAATATTTTCTTCTTCATCGTCCCAAAAATTTTCCAAAAAACCTTTGTATGTTTTCCTACAAATTTCCTTCCTCTTTTTATTCTGTTTTTTGGGGGTTTGGATTTTATTTTGCTTTTAATTAGATTTATTTGGGCTAATAGTCATTTTTTCCTGTGATTTAAATTTTTTTTTTAAATGTTTGTCTCCATTTTTTTTAATTTTTAAGGGGTCGATATTAATAATGTTAGTAAATTACTGTTTCTTTAAACTATTTCCGTGGAAAAAGTTTTGTATGGGTGATATCCTGCTTTTGTTTAAATTTTTTCAATTTTGTAATCCCCTTGAACAACATTAAACTTTAAAATTTGAAATCTGAGGATAAGAAAAAAATTTTTGTTTCAAGGTGTCAATCTTTTTTTTGTTGGGATTAAATTTTTTTCCCCTGCTTTGAGGGTCTTTTTATATTACATGGATGAATATTATTTTTTTGTAATTCTAAAAAAAGGGTTCATCCTTATGCCTAACTCGTTTATAGTTTTTAATTGGGCCCTTTCCCTTCTTTCCTCCTCAAAAATCTTCTCTTGTTTTTATTTTGTTTGCTTAAAATTTTTTTTTTTGTGCTTGATAATATTTTTTTTTAGTTTTTCCCTTCTTCTATTTTTTTTTGCTAATTTGGGTGTCATTTTTTGTAGGTGATAACGGTTATTATAAGCGTTATTGCAATTGCATTTTGGATGAATTGAAAAATCTCATCTATTCCTGCTATTATTTAAATGGAGTAATGTAGTCTTTCATTCTGCTTTCCTGTATTAAATTTTGGCTTTGTTAAGGGATTTCTATTTGTTCTTGGTTTAAGTATTGTTTTATCTTTTCTGATCAAATTTTCATTATCCATTATTATTTTATGGCCTTATTGAATTTGGAAAAGTTTTCAATCAAAATTTCCATTTTTATTTTTCCCCATTTTCTATCTGTTATTAAAAGGACTGCGAATTTTTTGTGCTTTGTCTATGATTGAAACAACGATTTTGTTTTTATATGAAATATGTCCAATGTAAAATTTGTTTTTTAAACACCGGGGTTTCTGTGATTAAAACTTAGTTTGTTTTTTTCTGTCTTTTTTTATTTCCTTAATTTTTAAAATTTGAAATTATCAACTGAATAGGCCCTCTTAGCTTTGAAAATATATTTTGTTCTTTTGGGAATTTAAAAGCTTCTTTATTCCGCTATGTTGAATCTTTGGTAGGGAAAAATAGCTATTTGTTTGTGTAACTCTTCTCGCTTGAAATTTCCTGAGCTCTTTTATACTTTTAAAAAAATTTTTATTATTAAGTGTGAAAAATGTTCATTAAGATACATTGTATCTTAAAAATTTTTCTAGTCTGACCTTTAAAAAATTCCACTGTTCCTTTTTTATTTTTTGCATTTTCTTTCGTTTTTAAATTTTTCTGTTTCTGCGGGGGCTTACTTTATTATTTTTTTACCACTGATATTAAATATTGTCCGTTTTGTATAAGTTACTATTATCTATTTTATATTTGTTTAAAATATCGTCCTTTTTTTATAGAAATTTGTAATCCCCCTTCCTCTGCTGAATGCTGTGTATCTAAATGTTAAAATTTGACTCATTTTTTTTTACCCTTTTTTTTTTATTTTTCAGCTGTTTCCTGTCTACTTAAAAAAATCTGTTTACTTTATTGTTTTTTCCTTTAAATATATTTTCAAAATCGAATTCTTGTAATTTTAAAACCCATCTTTGGTGTCTTGATGTCTTTCTTTCCCTTTGTATTTTGATTTAGATTTTTACGGAGCATGATTTTATAATTTGGAAATTTTATTCCCTATCAAATAGTTTTTAAAATTTACGCTGTTAATGGATAAAATTCTTTATAAATTGTACTGTAGTTTTTTTCGTGTTTTTTAGAGTTTTTGAAACAAAAATGAAAGGGTTTCCCCTTTTTGAACAATATGCTCCTATTGCGAAGTCACGGGCATCTGTTGTAATGGAAAAGGGGTTTAAAAACTCTGGATATATTAAGATTGGATGTGAGTTTATAATGTTTTAAGGTTTTAAAAGGCATCTATAAACTGTGGGTCATTTTTATTATTTTTTGTGCCTTTTTTTAATATCTATCATTGGGTAACTATTTTGGAATAGTCCCTTAATAAAAATTTCTGTAAAATCCGTCTACCAAGAAATCTTCAATTTCTTTTCTGTTTTGGGAGCTGCATGCTTTTTTTGCTTCTATTTTATGTGGATTGGGGTTTTAAACCCTTGTTTTTTGAAATGTGTCCTAAAAATTCATATTTTTTTCATGAAAAACATTTGTCTGGTTTAATTTTTAAATTATTTCCCAGTATTTTTTAAATGTTTTTTTAACAATCTTTTGTTTCCCCAAATGTTGTTGAAAATATCAAATACTCCATGTATACAACAAACTTTTGTTTATTAAAACCCTCAGTATGCATTCATTAAAAGTTAAATTGGGTGGGGATTTTTTCCCAAGGGATTCTAAAATATTCATATAAAAACCCTTGGGAAAAGAATGCTGTTTTCTCTATGTCTTCTTCTACCCTTAAAATTTGGTGAAGCCTTTTGCTAAAAACTAATGTAGTCAAATATTTGGGGTTTACCATTTTTTTTTTCTAATACAGGTCCCCTGATAGTATTGGGTACTTTTTCTGGAAGGTTTCTTGTTTAAACGCCTATAGTCTACACAAAACGATACTTTTGAATTCCGAGCTTCTCTTTTTTTTTGGTATGACCATATTGGGGAACATATTTGCTTTTTTCTTTTTCTTATAAATTTCCTTGTTTTCCTATAAATTATTTTTTTCTTTATTTCTTCTTCATATTTTGGGGGGAACCCGATGAGTTTTTGAATTAATGGTTGGTCGTATAGTTTTATGCTATGAACTATAGTGTTGTATTGGTTTGGGGATCCCTTCTTTGAAAAATAACTTTCGAAAATTTTTTTTTAAAGATTTCTTATTTTTTTTCTTCCCCAGATTTTTGTTTTTTTTTTAACTTTAAAATCATCAATTCCTTTTTTCCATTACGCAAACATCTTTTGATTGTTTTAAGGAAAGGAATTTTGACCCATTGTTAAATTTAATAATTTGTTTTGAAAATCATATTTTAAAATTCCTTTGAATGAAATCCATGCCCAATAGAAAATATATGATTTTCCAGGGGATAGCCACCCATTTTTCTTGCATAAATTTTTATATTTAAACTCCCCTTTGGGACTTTTTTTTCACTAATAACTGTCCTTTCTATTTTTTTCCTTTTTTTGTATGTATGGTTTTTTTAATATTTTTTTAATTTTGTATTTGGAATGTTACATTAGTTTGTTTAAAATCTTATGGTTGTCCGTATCTATAAAATAATTTTAAAATATCTTCCCTATTGTTCCCTTTTATACAAAATTTTTTTTTCATCCAAAGGCTTTGGTAAAACTCTTGATTTCTGTGCTTTTACTACTTCCTCATTTATATTATCTACACTCATTGCTTCTGCTGGTGGTTGCTATAATTTGTGGTTGCTGATAATTTTGATTTTTTCTTTCGTTCTACTCTGTTTTTCTGTTTGGATTTTATACTGTCTCGATTTTTGGCTCTTTGTCTATTGGTTTTTTAGACTGTTTTACATTTTGACTCTTTTAGTTTTGGGTATTTTTTTTAGTTTCTGTTGTTATATGTACTATGGTCATTTCTTTTTGGTTAATAATAGTTTTTTTTATTTAAATTTCCATAAATTTAGACCAAAATAATTTGCAGTTCAATTTTTATATCTTTTAATTTTTGTTTTATTCATTAAGGGAAACCATTGGACCACAAGATATTCTTTTATTTTGAATTTAAAAGACCCTTAATATGTCAACTATCTGCTGTTGTTTTCAAAGACCGAAAAATCATAATTTCCTCCCCAAATTGCTCTTACTTTAAATCAAGATCTCGAAAGGTAGTTACCCTTAAATTTTAATTTTTCTGGTTTGACCCATTTGGTCCGTTTTTGGGGGATAAAGATGTCGAAGACGATTTTTGACTCACCCAAGATGTAGGGGGGGTTAAAATTAAGCATAGTTCTAGCCCGACCTTTAATTTTTTGGGGTTTTAATAAACATGAAGACCTGGGCGTTATCATCATACTCCTCCATGATTTGGTTGACTGCCAAAAAAACCTGTAACTTTCCCCCCCTGTCAGTGAAAACCGGGAAATACCTTTTTTCCTTCCGATGCTGTTTTTTTTCCCTTGTTGTGGATTAAAAGCACCTCTTTATTGGGTATTATTATTTATGTTAGCATTTGAAAGCTTGTTCTTTCTTTAATTTGTCTGGATTAGCCTTTTAAAGGTTATGTTTTATTGCTTCGTTACTTTTTTTTTTTTAAATTTCCACAATAATTCTGTTTGTTTGCACAAAGTTTTTTACAATATTTATTGTTTCGTTTTTTTTCACAAATTTTTATATTTTTTATTTTTCACAAAATGTTTTTATAAATTATATTGTTTGTTGGGTTGGGGTTTTCTCCAAATTTCACAATATATAATTTTTTTTTTGTCACTAATGTTTTGTTTTCCCCATTTATATTTTTTCGTTTTCTTTATTGCGTTCAAAAATTCACAATATTTTGGGTGTGAAATCGAGTACCCACTGCGCCAAAAAAGATTGGTCTGTTCTGTTGAGTGTTAAAAACAAGACTGCTTTTTTTGAAAAAATCATATTCTGGGTTTTACTTACATCTAAAAGGGTTTTTTAAAATTTTTCTTCTGTCACTTTTCCTTGTGCACTCTATTTTTTTGGAAACGTCACAATCTTGTGCCCTCTATTTTTTAGGGGAATGGTATTGTTTATGTTTACATTAAAGGGGTGTAGACCTCTTGGGGCGGGTTTATGGGAATGTTGCTAATGGATAAATCCGCGACACTTTTTCCTAAAATTTGATTTTCAAGGTAAATTCTAGAAGAAGGGACAAAAAAAAGACAAAGAAGGCGTGAAAAATATCGGCTTTTAGAAGCAGTTACACACACGCACAGCGACCTCGAGAGCACGAAAAGACCGAGAAAAACGGCACTAAGAATGGCTCGAGAAATTTGGGGTTTGGGGAGAAATTCACGGGAAAAGCTTTAACTGCGACAAAGTTGGGGACAGAGCAGCGAATGCAGATCAAAAAAAAACTGAAAAAATGTGTTGCGATCGCAACATGTTTATAAACTTTGTTGAGAAAGAAACATCGATAATGTTGGCTGCAAATAAGTTTATTTCATCACTGGGAGTTGGAAATGTGAGAATAGAAGGAGAAAATATGAATTTAAATCTGCATAACGTTTTATATGTTCCGAAACTGCATATGAATTTTTTCTCAGTAAGTGCAGCAGCTAAATTCAATAATTTCACAACGTTTAATGGAAAAATGGCGCTGATTAAAACAAAACAAGGTCAAGTGATATTGAAAGCCTATCAAGAAAATGATTTATATGTTTCAATCCAGTCTCCAAAGAAAAGTGTATTTTATATGGCAAAAACGATTTCGCACGAGATAAATGGCATAATAGGTTTGGCCACCTAAATTTCAAAGATTTAAAACAGCTCAACGATAAGCAGCTAGTTCATGGCATGGACGTGAAAAATATGAAAAATGACATAAACTGCGATACATGCAATAAAGCAAAAATATGTGCATTGCCATTCACACAGAAACAACAGTGCAGCACCACGCAAGTGCTTGAAATAGTGCATACAGATGTATGTGGCCCGATGAATGTTAAGTCAATTGGTGGCAACCGATACTTCGTTACATTCATAGATGATTTTTCTCGGAAAATATTTGTATACTATATCCGCGCAAAGAGCGAAGTTTTTGAAAAGTTCAAAATGTTTAAAAGTCTTGTGGAATGCCAAACAGGCAACAAAATAAAAGCATTGCGCAGCGATAATGGAACAGAGTATGTCAACAAGGAGTTTACTGATTTTTTGAACAAATGCGGTATCCAAAGGCAGTTGACTGTTCCTTACACACCTCAGCAAAATGGTGTAGCCGAACGGGCCAACAGGACAATTGTGGAGATGGCAAAGAGCCTCCTGATTCATGCAAAGCTGGAGGAGTACTTGTGGGCAGAAGCGGTTACAACAGCAGTGTACGTGCGCAACAGATGTCCGACAAAGGCATTAAATGAAGGAACACCGTTCGAAATGTGGAAAAATCGTAAGCCATCAGTCAAACACATGCGTGTATTTGGATCTCGTACATTTGCATTGGACAAAGTTAAGAAAGGTAAATTTAATGCAAAAGGCAAAGAGTATACATTTGTTGGATACTCACATACAGCAAAAGCATACCGCTTGTATGATCGAGAAAGCCGCAAAATAATGAAAGACGTGACGTCAATTCATAGAGGATGAATTTGAAGAAAAAGTACCAGAGACTTGCGGCGATTCAGAACAAAATAATGATTTCACGACAAACATTATCCGTCTAAAATCAATAGGTGATCCAGATCAAGAAACACAGCTAATACCAAATTCCGTTGAGAATAATAATGACTCTGGAGAAGAAGATGAGGAGAATTTCGCAAGTGCAAGCGATCATCAAGGCACAGATGAAGAAGGCGACGACTCCGAAGAAGCTATGCAGCCACACGAGGTTGCAGCACAGCGTGGACGTGGCAGACCCAAAATAATACGCAGTGGTGAGCGTGGGCGACCCAAGAAGCAGTATCAAGCAGCAGGGCTCAATAATCTGCTAAATCATGCGGACATCAACGAGACTCCACAGACTGTTTATGAGGCATTGAGAGGTGACAATGCACAGAATTGGCAAAACTCTATGCAAGCGGAGTACGACGCACTACAGGAAAATCATTGTGTGAGCTGCCTCCAGGACAAAAGCCATCGGTTCGAAATGGGTATTTCGGATAAAAAGAAACCAACACGGCGACATCGAAAAGTTCAAATCTCGCTTAGTTGCACAAGGTTGTGGACAACAATTTGGAGTAAACTACTGGGAAACGTTTTCTCCAGTAATTCGTTACGAGACGATCCGTATGCTGTTTGCAGTGGCAGCAGAAAAACAGCTGTACATGCACAAAGTGGATATATCGAACGCATATCTACATAGCGAGCTTCAAGAAACAGTTTATATGAAGCAACCCCAGAATTTCGTAAACAAACAGCATCCAGAAAAAGTTTTGATGTTGCACAAGGCACTCTATGGACTAAAGCAATCCGAGCGAGTTTGGAACAAAACGCTCGATGGAGTATTACTGGCCATAGGCTTCAAGAGGTGCAAGAACGATTCCTGCTTGTACGTGAAACAGGATGAGAATCTCTTCAGCTACATCGCAGTGTACGTCGACGATTTAATTATCGCATGTCCACACAAAAATGACATTGCCATAATTAAGAAGAAGATCGCTTCAAACTTCAAGATGCAAGATGGAGGACCCATAAGCTATTTCCTGGGCATGGAAATTGAGAGGGACGGCGAACTGGGCGCAATTTCCCTATATTGGAGTCTATTGGAGCAATACGGAATGAGCAAGTGCAGGCCAGTGAGCACACCACTCGACCCTGGCTATCAAGATGGCTGCAAAGGCGATGATTGTGTCAAGGTAAATATAACACAATATCAGTCACTAATTGGTTCGCTTATGTATTTAGCAGTTCTGAGCCGACCGGATATTTTGCACGCAGTAAGCAAACTATCTCAAAGAAATACAGATCCCCATGAAGAACATAAGACTGCAGCAAAACACGTTCTGCGATATTTGGCGGCAACGAAGGATTTGTCAATCACATACAGCAAATGTGATGAACCAGCAAAGGGCTTCGCTGATGCAGATTGGGCAAATGAGAAGCTCGATAGAAAATCCTACAGTGGATACGCATTTTTCCTTGCCGGCAGTGCCTTCTCCTGGACTTCAACGAAGCAGAGTGTCGTCGCATTAAGCAGCACTGAAGCAGAATATGTTGCTTTATCTATGGCTGCTAAAGAAGCAGTTTATCTAAGAAGACTACTGAAAGAGATCGGATGGTCAACGAATGCAGAGCCGATGACTATCTACGGGGACAATATCAGCTCTCAACATATTGCGCAAAATCCTGTACATCATAAGCGTACAAAGCATATCGACATTAAATATCACTTCGTGCGTGAAAAAGTTGAATCTAATGAAATTGTATTGAAATATGTAGCTTCAAACAACAAAGTTGCAGATGTACTAACAAAATGTTTAAGTAAGCAAAAGCACAATAGATTAGTTAAATTACTAGGAATGAAAAACTAATGTATTCGATTATATGTAGCTTAAGAAAAGTGTTAAATTTATTATAAGCGGTCACATAATCTGGCAACCAATTTAATGTAAGAACAATCTGGCAACACTTAGACTTAGAACTACTCATTGTATAAGAATGTACTCGATACTTATTCTCACTCTTCATTAAACGTTTAACCGAACCACTACGTGTTTCTCTGTTTGCTCCGACGGCAAACGATATAAACCAAATTTATCCCCAACAGAAAGTCCATATCCAAATGTTATTTTTGGTTCATATTTAATTTCCTCATTTTATATGGAAAAATCTATATCCATATGTTATTTTTGGTTCAAATTTAATTTCTTCATTTTATATGGAAAAATCCATATCCATATGTTATTTTTGGTTCAAATTTAATTTTTTCATTTTATATGGGATAATGCATATCCATATGTTATTTTTGGTTCAAATTTAATTTCTGCATTTTATATGGAAAAATCCATATCCATATGTTATTTTGGTTCAAATTTATTTCTTCATTTTATATGGACAAATCCATATCCATATGTTATTTTTTGGGCTCAAATTTAATTTCTTCATTTTATATGGGATAATGCATATCCATATGTTATTTTTGGTTCAATTTAATTTCTGCATTTTATATGGAAAAATCCATATCCATATGTTATTTGGTTCAAATTTAATTTCTCATTTTATTTGGAAAATTCCATATCCATATGTTATTTTTGGTTCTAATTTAATTTTTTCATTTTATATGGATAAATGCATATCCATATGTTATTTATGGTTCAAATTTAATTTTATCATTTTATATGGGAAAAACCATATCCATGTGTTATTTTTGGTTCAAACTTAATTTTTCATTTTATATGGGATAATGCATATCCATTATGTTATTTTTGGTTCAAATTTAATTTTTTCATTCTTATGGGAAAATCCATATCCATATGTTTTTTTTTTGGTTCAAATTTAATTTCTTCATTTTATGTGGGAAAAATCCATATCCATATGGTATTTTTGGTTCAAATTTAATTTTTTTCATTTTATATGGGATAATCCATATCCAAATGTTATTTTGGTTCATATTAATTTCCTCATTTTATATGGGATAATCCATATCCATATGTTATTTTGGTTCAAATTTAATTTCTGCATTTATATGGAAAAATCCATATCCATATGTTATTCTGGTTCAAATTTAATTTCTTCATTTCATATGGGAAAATCCATATCCATATGTTATTTTTGGCTCAAATTTAATTTCTTCATTTTATGTGGAAAAATCCATATCCATATGTTATTTTTGGTTCAAATTTAATTCTTTTCATTTTATATGGGAAATCCGTATCCAAATGTTATTTTTGGTTCATATTTAATTTTCTCATTTTATATGGGATAATCCATATCCATATGTTATGTTTTGGTTCAATTTAATTCTGCATTTTAGATGGAAAATCCATATCGGGTTCAAATTTAATTTTTTCATTTCATATGGGAAAATCCATATCCATATGTTTTTTTTTTTTGGCTCAAATTTAATTTCTTCATTTTTTGTGAAAAATCCATATCCATATGTTATTTTTGTTTCAAATTTAATTTTTTCATTTTGTATGGAAAATCCATATCCAATTGTTATTTTGGGTTAAAACTTAAATCCATATCCAAATGTTCTTCATTTATATGGAAAAATCCATATTCATATGTTATTTTATTAAATTTATTATAAGCGGTCATATAATCTGGCAACCAATTTAATGTAAGAACAATCTGGCATCACTTAGACTTAGAACTACTCATTGTATAAGAATGTACCGATACTTATTCTCACTCTCATTAAACGTTTAACCGAACCACTACGTGTTTCTCTGTTTGCTCCGACGGCAAACGATATAAACCAAATTTATCCCCAACATTGGTTTTATGGCCCAGAGCGCGTTGTTTCGGTAAAGTTGTAAAAAAAAAAAAAAAAAAAAGCATTAAGAGTCGGTTTGTGCTAATTATCAAAGTTAATATCGTGCGCGAATTAACGCGGAATAGTAGCAAAAATGAACATGTCGCATCAAATCGAAAAACTTGACGAAAACAATTACGGTGTATGGCAAATGGCCATGAAGAGCGTCCTAGTAATGTCGGATTATGGACGTAGTTTTGAATAGTGCATATGTAGGCACAACTGATGCAGATGCCAGAAAATGGCAAAAACAAAACGAAAAGGCAATAGCGTGCATAACGCTCAACATAAAGGCATCGCAATTAATGCATATCAAGGCGTGCGAAACGGCTGAAGCAGTCTGGAAAAAACTAAAGGAGATCCACATGCAGTTGGACCAATCCAGAAAGTTTAATTTTATATGGGATAATGCATATCCATATGTAATTTTTGTTTAAAATTAATTTTTTTCATTTTATATGGGATTATCCATATTCATATGTTATTTTTATTTAATTTTTTCATTTTATATGGGATAATCCATATCCACATGGTATTTTTGGTTCAAATATAATTTTTTCATTTTATATGGGAAAGTCCATATCCATTTGTTATTTTGGTTCAACTTAAATTTTTTCATTTTATATGGGAAAATGCATATTCATTACGTTAGTTTTGGTTCAAATTTAATTTTTTCGTTATTTATGGGAAAATCATATCCATTTGTTATTTTTGGTTCAAATTTAATTTTTTCATTTTATATGGGATAATGCATATCCATTATGTTATTTTGGTTCAAATTTAATTTTTTATTTTATATGGGATAATGCATATCCATTTTGTTATTTTTGGTTCAAAAATTTTTTATCTTTATTGGAAAATCCATATCCATATGTTTTTTTTTTGGCTCAAATTTAATTTCTTCATTTTATGTGGAAAAATCCATATCCATATGTTATTTTTGGTTCAAATTTAATTTTTTTCATTTTATATGGGATAATCCATATCCAAATGTTATTTTTGGTTCATAATTAATTTCCTCATTTTTTATGGAAAAATCTATATCCATATGTCATTTTTGGTTCAAATTTAATTTTTTCATTTTATATGGGATAATGCATATCCATATGTTATTTTTGGTTCAAATTTATTTTTTTTAATTTTATATGGAAAAATCCATATCCATATGTTATTTTTGGTTCAAATTTAATTTCCTCATTTTATATGGGATAATCCACATGGTATTTTTGGTTCAAATTTAATTTTTTCATTTTATATGGGAAAGTCCATATCCATTTGTTATTTTTGGTTCAACTTAAATTTTTTCATTTTATATGGGAAAATGTATATTCATTACGTTAGTTTTGGTTCAAATTTAATTTTTTCGTTCTTTATGGGAAAATTCATATCCATTTGTTATTTTTGGTTAAATTTAATTTTTCATTTTATATGGGATAACGCATATCCATTATGTTATTTTTGGTTCAAATTTAATTTTTTTATTTTATATGGGATAATGCATATCCATTTTGTTATTTTTTGTTCAAATTCAATTTTTTTAATTTAATATGGGAAAATGAATATCCATATGTTTTTTTTAGTTCAAATTTAATTTTTTTCATTGTATATGGGATAATGCATATCCATTATGTTATGTTTGGTTTAAATTTATTTTTTTCATTCTTTATGGGAAAATTCATATCCATATGTTATTTTTGGTTCAAATTTAATTGCTTCATTTTATATGGGATAATGCATATCCATTATGTTATTTTTGGTTCAAATTTAATTTTTTCCTTTTATATGGGATAATCCATATCCAAATGTTATTTTTGGCTCAAATTTAATTTCTGCATTTTATATGGAAAAATCCATATCCATATGTTATTTTTGGTTCAAATTTAATTTTTTTCATTTAATATGGGATAATCCATATACAAATGTTATTTTGGTTCATATTTAATTTTCTCATTTTATATGGGATAATCCATATCCATATGTTATGTTTGGTTCAAATTTAATTTCTGCATTTTATATGGAAAAATCCATATCCATATGTTATTTTTGGTTTAAATTTAATTTCTTCATTTTGTATGGAACAATCCATATCCATATGTTATTTTTGGTTCAAATTTAATTTTTTCATTTTATATGGGATAATGCATATCCATATGTTATTTTTGGTTCAAATTTAATTCTGCATTTTATATGGAAAAATCCATATCCATATGTTATTTTTGGTTCAAATTTAATTTCTTCATTTTGTATGGGAAAATCCATATTCATTTGTTATATTTGGTTCAACTTAAATTTTTTCATATTATATGGGAAAATCCATATCCATTTGTTATTTTTGGTTCAACTTAAATTTTTTTATTTTATAAGAGAAAATCCATATCTATATGTTATTTTTGGTTAAAACATAAAATCCATATCCATATGTTATTTTTGGTTCAACTTTAATTTCTTCATTTTATATGGAAAAATCCATATTCATATGTTATTTTTGGTTCAAATTTATTTTTTTCATTATATATGGGATAATCCATATCCAAATGTTATTTTTGGTTCATATTTAATTTTCTCATTTTATATGGGATAATCCATATCCATATGTTATGTTTGGTTCAAATTTAATTTCTGCATTTTATATGGAAAAATCCATATCCATATGTTATTTTTGGTTCAAATTTAATTTCTTCATTTTATATGGAAAAATCCATATCCATATGTTATTTTTGGTTCAAATTTAATTTTTTCATTTTATATGGGATAATGCATA
Organism: Drosophila nebulosa; assembly: GCA_024703675.1. NCBI lineage: Eukaryota > Metazoa > Arthropoda > Insecta > Diptera > Drosophilidae > Drosophila > Drosophila nebulosa. The sequence continues at coordinate 19,627 of JANFPS010000124.1, read as the reverse complement.
TCCATATGTTATTTTTGGTTCAAATTTAATTTCTGCATTTTATATGGAAAAATCCATATCCATATGTTATTTTTGTTCAAATTTAATTTCTTCATTTTATATGGAAAAATCCATATCCATATGTTATTTTTGGTTCAAATTTAATTTTTTCATTTTATATGGGATAATCCATATCCACATGGTATTTTTGGTTCAAATTTAATTTTTTCATTTTATATGGGAAAGTCCATATCCATTTGTTATTTTTGGTTCAACTTAAATTTTTTCATTTTATATGGGATAATGCATATCCATTATGTTATTTTTGGTTCAAATTTAATTTTTTCATTCTTTATGGGAAAATTCATATCCATATGTTATTTTTGGTTAAAATTTAATTTTTTCATTTTATATGGGATAATGCATATCCATTATGTTATATTTGGTTAAAATTTAATTTTTTCATTTTATATGGGAAGGTGTTAAATTTATTATAAGCGGTCATATAATCTGGCAACCAATTTAATGTAAGAACAATCTGGCAACACTTAGACTTAGAACTACTCATTGTATAAGAATGTACTCGATACTTATTCTCACTCTTCATTAAACGTTTAACCGAACCACTACGTGTTTCTCTGTTTGCTCCGACGGCAAACGATATAAACCAAATTTATCCCCAACATTGGTTATGGGCCCAGAGCGCGTTGTTTCGGTAAAGTTGTAAAAAAAAAAAAAAAAAGCATTTAAGAGTCGGTTTGTGCTAAATTATCAAAAGTTAATATCGTGCGCGAATTAACGCGGAATAGTTAGCAAAAATGAACATGTCGCATCAAATCGAAAAACTTGACGAAAACAATTACGGTGTATGGCAAATGGCCATGAAGAGCGTCCTAGTAATGTCGGATTTATGGGACGTAGTGAGTAGTGCATATGTAGGCACAACTGATGCAGATGCCAGAAAATGGCAAAAACAAAACGAAAAGGCAATAGCGTGCATAACGCTCAACATAAAGGCATCGCAATTAATGCATATAAAGGCGTGCGAAACGGCTGAAGCAGTCTGGAAAAAACTAAAGGAGATCCACATGCCAGTTGGACCAATCCAGAAAGTTAAATTGTATCAGCAGTTGATTCGACTCAACATGCAGCACGGCGATGACGTCATCATCTACGTGAATTCTTTTGTTGACACAATTGAAAAATTGGCGGAGTTGGACATAAAACTCAACGACGAGCTAAAGGTAAATATGCTATTGAGCAGTTTGCCCAATAGATATGAAAATTTTGTAGTCGCCATTGTGACGCGCGACACTTTGCCTAAATTTGATGTTGTCAAGGTGAAATTGCTAGAAGAAGGTACAAGAAAGAAAGACAAAGAAGAGCGTGAAAACTATTCGGCTTCAGAAGCAGTGTACACACACGCACAGCGACCATCGAGAGACAACGAAAAGACCGAGAATAACGGCACTAAGAACGGCTCGAGAATTGGCGTTAGGCAGAAATTCAACGGCAAATGCTTCAACTGCGACAAAGTTGGGCACAGAGCAAGCGAATGCAGATCAAAAGGAAAACATGAACAAAAAGGGAAACATGAAGAAACAAGCAGTCGCCAAGACAAAGCAAGCTGTTTAATGCACTGCTTTACGAAAGAGAAGCAGAACAACATCTGGTGTATCGACAGTGGCGCAACATCGCACATGTGTTGCGATCGCAACATGTTTATAAACTTTGTTGAGAAAGAAACATCGATAATGTTGGCTGCAAATAAGTTTATTTCATCACTGGGAGTTGGAAATGTGAGAATAGAAGGAGAAAATATGAATTTAAATCTGCATAACGTTTTATATGTTCCGAAACTGCATATGAATTTTTTCTCAGTAAGTGCAGCAGCTAAATTCAATAATTTCACAACGTTTAATGGAAAAATGGCGCTGATTAAAACAAAGCAAGGTCAAGTGATATTGAAAGCCTATCAAGAAAATGATTTATATGTTTCAATCCAGTCTCCAAAGAAAAGTGTATTTTATATGGCAAAAACGATTTCGCCCGAGATTAAATGGCATAATAGGTTTGGCCACCTAAATTTCAAAGATTTAAAACAGCTCAACGATAAGCAGCTAGTTCATGGCATGGACGTGAAAAATATGAAAAATGACATAAACTGCGATACATGCAATAAAGCAAAAATATGTGCATTGCCATTCACACAGAAACAACAGTGCAGCACCACGCAAGTGCTTGAAATAGTGCATACAGATGTATGTGGCCCGATGAATGTTAAGTCAATTGGTGGCAACCGATACTTCGTTACATTCATAGATGATTTTTCTCGGAAAATATTTGTATACTATATCCGCGCAAAGAGCGAAGTTTTTGAAAAGTTCAAAATGTTTAAAAGTCTTGTGGAATGCCAAATAGGCAACAAAATAAAAGCATTGCGCAGCGATAATGGAACAGAGTATGTCAACAAGGAGTTTACTGATTTTTTGAACAAATGCGGTATCCAAAGGCAGTTGACTGTTCCTTACACACCTCAGCAAAATGATGTAGCCGAACGGGCCAACAGGACAATTGTGGAGATGGCAAAGAGCCTCCTGATTCATGCAAAGCTGGAGGAGTACTTGTGGGCAGAAGCGGTTACAACAGCAGTGTACGTGCGCAACAGATGTCCGACAAAGGCATTAAATGAAGGAACACCGTTCGAAATGTGGAAAAATCGTAAGCCATCAGTCAAACACATGCGTGTATTTGGATCTCGTACATTTGCATTGGACAAAGTTAAGAAAGGTAAATTTAATGCAAAAGGCAAAGAGTATACATTTGTTGGATACTCACATACAGCAAAAGCATACCGCTTGTATGATCGAGAAAGCCGCAAAATAATTGAAAGACGTGACGTCAAATTCATAGAGGATGAATTTGAAGAAAAAGTACCAGAGACTTGCGGCGATTCAGAACAAAATAATGATTTCACGACAAACATTATCCGTCTAAAATCAATAGGTGATCCAGATCAAGAAACACAGCTAATACCAAATTCCGTTGAGAATAATAATGACTCTGGAGAAGAAGATGAGGAGAATTTCGCAAGTGCAAGCGATCATCAAGGCACAGATGAAGAAGGCGACGACTCCGAAGAAGCTATGCAGCCACACGAGGTTGCAGCACAGCGTGGACGTGGCAGACCCAAAATAATACGCAGTGGTGAGCGTGGGCGACCCAAGAAGCAGTATCAAGCAGCAGGGCTCAATAATCTGCTAAATCATGCGGACATCAACGAGACTCCACAGACTGTTTATGAGGCATTGAGAGGTGACAATGCACAGAATTGGCAAAACTCTATGCAAGCGGAGTACGACGCACTACAGGAAAATGACACGTGGTCATTGTGTGAGCTGCCTCCAGGACAAAAAGCCATCGGTTCGAAATGGGTATTTCGGATAAAAAGAAACCAACACGGCGACATCGAAAAGTTCAAATCTCGCTTAGTTGCACAAGGTTGTGGACAACAATTTGGAGTAAACTACTGGGAAACGTTTTCTCCAGTAATTCGTTACGAGACGATCCGTATGCTGTTTGCAGTGGCAGCAGAAAAACAGCTGTACATGCACAAAGTGGATATATCGAACGCATATCTACATAGCGAGCTTCAAGAAACAGTTTATATGAAGCAACCCCAGAATTTCGTAAACAAACAGCATCCAGAAAAAGTTTTGATGTTGCACAAGGCACTCTATGGACTAAAGCAATCCGGGCGAGTTTGGAACAAAACGCTCGATGGAGTATTACTGGCCATAGGCTTCAAGAGGTGCAAGAACGATTCCTGCTTGTACGTGAAACAGGATGAGAATCTCTTCAGCTACATCGCAGTGTACGTCGACGATTTAATTATCGCATGTCCACACAAAAATGACATTGCCATAATTAAGAAGAAGATCGCTTCAAACTTCAAGATGCAAGATGGAGGACCCATAAGCTATTTCCTGGGCATGGAAATTGAGAGGGACGGCGAACTGGGCGCAATTTCCCTATATTGGAGTCTATTGGAGCAATACGGAATGAGCAAGTGCAGGCCAGTGAGCACACCACTCGACCCTGGCTATCAAGATGGCTGCAAAGGCGATGATTGTGTCAAGGTAAATATAACACAATATCAGTCACTAATTGGTTCGCTTATGTATTTAGCAGTTCTGAGCCGACCGGATATTTTGCACGCAGTAAGCAAACTATCTCAAAGAAATACAGATCCCCATGAAGAACATGAGACTGCAGCAAAACACGTTCTGCGATATTTGGCGGCAACGAAGGATTTGTCAATCACATACAGCAAATGTGATGAACCAGCAAAGGGCTTCGCTGATGCAGATTGGGCAAATGAGAAGCTCGATAGAAAATCCTACAGTGGATACGCATTTTTCCTTGCCGGCAGTGCCTTCTCCTGGACTTCAACGAAGCAGAGTGTCGTCGCATTAAGCAGCACTGAAGCAGAATATGTTGCTTTATCTATGGCTGCTAAAGAAGCAGTTTATCTAAGAAGACTACTGAAAGAGATCGGATGGTCAACGAATGCAGAGCCGATGACTATCTACGGGGACAATATCAGCTCTCAACATATTGCGCAAAATCCTGTACATCATAAGCGTACAAAGCATATCGACATTAAATATCACTTCGTGCGTGAAAAAGTTGAATCTAATGAAATTGTATTGAAATATGTAGCTTCAAACAACAAAGTTGCAGATGTACTAACAAAATGTTTAAGTAAGCAAAAGCACAATAGATTTGTTAAATTACTAGGAATGAAAAACTAATGTATTCGATTATATGTAGCTTAAGAAAAAGTGTTAAATTTATTATAAGCGGTCACATAATCTGGCAACCAATTTAATGTAAGAACAATCTGGCAACACTTAGACTTAGAACTACTCATTGTATAAGAATGTACTCGATACTTATTCTCACTCTTCATTAAACGTTTAACCGAACCACTACGTGTTTCTCTGTTTGCTCCGACGGCAAACGATATAAACCAAATTTATCCCCAACAGAAAGTCCATATCCAAATGTTATTTTTGGTTCATATTTAATTTCCTCATTTTATATGGAAAAATCTATATCCATATGTCATTTTTGGCTCAAATTTAATTTCTTCATTTTATATGGAAAAATCCATATCCATATGTTATTTTTGGTTCAAATTTAATTTTTTCATTTTATATGGGATAATGCATATCCATATGTTATTTTTGGTTCAAATTTAATTTCTGCATTTTATATGGAAAAATCCATATCCATATGTTATTTTTGGTTCAAATTTAATTTCTTCATTTTATATGGAAAAATCCATATCCATATGTTAATTTTGGTTCAAATTTAATTTCTTCATTTTATATGGGATAATGCATATCCATATGTTATTTTTGGTTCAAATTTAATTTCTGCATTTTATATGGAAAAATCCATATCCATATGTTATTTTTGGTTCAAATTTAATTTCTTCATTTTATATGGAAAAATCCATATCCATATGTTATTTTTGGTTCAAATTTAATTTTTTCATTTTATATGGGATAATGCATATCCATATGTTATTTTTGGTTCAAATTTAATTTTTCATTTTATATGGGAAAAACCATATCCATGTGTTATTTTTGGTTCAACTTAAATTTTTTCATTTTATATGGGATAATGCATATCCATTATGTTATTTTTGGTTCAAATTTAATTTTTTCATTTTATATGGGAAAATCTATATCCACATGTTTTTTTTTTGGCTCAAATTTAATTTCTTCATTTTATGTGGAAAAATCCATATCCATATGGTATTTTTGGTTCAAATTTAATTTTTTTCATTTTATATGGGATAATCCATATCCAAATGTTATTTTTGGTTCATATTTAATTTCCTCATTTTATATGGGATAATCCATATCCATATGTTATGTTTGGTTCAAATTTAATTTCTGCATTTTATATGGAAAAATCCATATCCATATGTTATTTTTGGTTCAAATTTAATTTCTTCATTTCATATGGGAAAATCCATATCCATATGTTTTTTTTTTGGCTCAAATTTAATTTCTTCATTTTATGTGGAAAAATCCATATCCATATGTTATTTTTGGTTCAAATTTAATTCTTTTCATTTTATATGGGATAATCCGTATCCAAATGTTATTTTTGGTTCATATTTAATTTTCTCATTTTATATGGGATAATCCATATCCATATGTTATGTTTGGTTCAAATTTAATTTCTGCATTTTAGATGGAAAAATCCATATCTGGTTCAAATTTAATTTTTTCATTTCATATGGGAAAATCCATATCCATATGTTTTTTTTTTTTGGCTCAAATTTAATTTCTTCATTTTATGTGGAAAAATCCATATCCATATGTTATTTTTGTTTCAAATTTAATTTTTTCATTTTGTATGGGAAAATCCATATCAATTTGTTATTTTTGGTTAAAACTTAAAATCCATATCCAAATGTTCTTCATTTTATATGGAAAAATCCATATTCATATGTTATTTTATTAAATTTATTATAAGCGGTCATATAATCTGGCAACCAATTTAATGTAAGAACAATCTGGCATCACTTAGACTTAGAACTACTCATTGTATAAGAATGTACTCGATACTTATTCTCACTCTTCATTAAACGTTTAACCGAACCACTACGTGTTTCTCTGTTTGCTCCGACGGCAAACGATATAAACCAAATTTATCCCCAACATTGGTTATGGGCCCAGAGCGCGTTGTTTCGGTAAAGTTGTAAAAAAAAAAAAAAAAAAAAGCATTTAAGAGTCGGTTTGTGCTAAATTATCAAAAGTTAATATCGTGCGCGAATTAACGCGGAATAGTTAGCAAAAATGAACATGTCGCATCAAATCGAAAAACTTGACGAAAACAATTACGGTGTATGGCAAATGGCCATGAAGAGCGTCCTAGTAATGTCGGATTTATGGGACGTAGTGAATAGTGCATATGTAGGCACAACTGATGCAGATGCCAGAAAATGGCAAAAACAAAACGAAAAGGCAATAGCGTGCATAACGCTCAACATAAAGGCATCGCAATTAATGCATATCAAGGCGTGCGAAACGGCTGAAGCAGTCTGGAAAAAACTAAAGGAGATCCACATGCCAGTTGGACCAATCCAGAAAGTTTAATTTTATATGGGAAAATGCATATTCATATGTTATTTTTGTTTCGTATTTATTATTTTCATTTTATATGGAAAAATCCATATGCATATGTTATTTTTATTTAATTTTTTCATTTATATATGGGATAATCCATATCCACATGGTATTTTTGGTTCAAATATAATTTTTTCATTTTATATGGGAAAGTCCATATCCATTTGTTATTTTTGGTTCAACTTAAATTTTTCATTTTATATGGGAAAATGCATATTCATTACGTTAGTTTTGGTTCAAATTTAATTTTTCGTTATTTATGGGAAAATTCATATCCATTTGTTATTTTTGGTTCAAATTTAATTTTTTCATTTTATATGGGATAATGCATATCCATTATGTTATTTTTGGTTCAAATTTAATTTTTTTATTTTATATGGGATAATGCATATCCATTTGTTATTTTTGGTTCAAATTTAATTTTTTCATTCTTTATTGGAAAATCCATATCCATATGTTTTTTTTTTGGCTCAAATTTAATTTCTTCATTTTATGTGGAAAAATCCATATCCATATGGTATTTTTGGTTCAAATTTAATTTTTTTCAATTTATATGGGATAATCCATATCCAAATGTTATTTTTGGTTCATATTTAATTTCCTCATTTTTTATGGAAAAATCTATATCCATATGTCATTTTGGTTCAAATTTAATTTTTTCATTTTATATGGGATAATGCATATCCATATGTTATTTTTGTTTCAAATTTAATTTTTTAATTTTATATGGAAAAATCCATATCCATAGGTTATTTTTGGTTCAAATTTAATTTTTCATTTTATATGGGATAATCCATATCCGCATGGTATTTTTGGTTCAAATTTAATTTTTTCATTTTATATGGGAAAGTCCATATCCATTTGTTATTTTTGGTTCAACTTAAATTTTTTCATTTTATATGGGAAAATGTATATTCATTACGTTAGTTTTGGTTCAAATTTAATTTTTTCGTTCTTTATGGGAAAATTCATATCCATTTGTTATTTTTGGTTAAAATTTAATTTTTTCATTTTATATGGGATAACGCATATCCATTATGTTATTTTTGGTTCAAATTTAATTTTTTTTTTTATATGGGATAATGCATATCCATTTTGTTATTTTTTGTTCAAATTCAATTTTTTTAATTTAATATGGGAAAATCCATATCCATTTGTTTTTTTTTGGTTCAAATTTAATTTTTTTCATTTTATATGGGATAATGCATATCCATTATGTTATGTTTGGTTTAAATTTATTTTTTTCATTCTTTATGGAAAATTCATATCCATATGTTATTTTTGGTTCAAATTTAATTGCTTCATTTTATATGGGATAATGCATATCCATTATGTTATTTTTGGTTCAAATTTAATTTTTTTCTTTTTATATGGGATAATCCATATCCAAATGTTATTTTTGGCTCAAATTTAATTTCTGCATTTTATATGGAAAAATCCATATCCATATGTTATTTTTGGTTCAAATTTAATTTTTTTCATTTAATATGGGATAATCCATATACAAATGTTATTTTTGGTTCATATTAATTTTCTCATTTATATGGGATAATCCATATCCATATGTTATGTTGGTTCAAATTTAATTTCTGCATTTTATATGGAAAAATCCATATCCATATGTTATTTTTGGTTTAAATTTAATTTCTTCATTTTGTATGGAACAATCCATATCCATATGTTATTTTTGGTTCAAATTTAATTTTTCATTTTATATGGGATAATGCATATCCATATGTTATTTTTGGTTCAAATTTAATTCTGCATTTTATATGGAAAAATCCATATCCATATGTTATTTTTGGTTCAAATTTAATTTCTTCATTTTGTATGGGAAAATCCATATTCATTTGTTATATTTGGTTCAACTTAAATTTTTTCATATTATATGGGAAAATCCATATCCATTTGTTATTTTTGGTTCAACTTTAATTTTTTAGTTGAACCAAAAAATAACAAATGGATATGGATTTTCCCATATAATATGAAAAAATTTAAGTTGAACCAAAATATAACAAATGAATATGGATTTTCCCATACAAAATGAAGAAATTAAATTTGAACCAAAAATAACATATGGATATGGATTTTTCCATATAAAATGCAGAATTAAATTTGAACCAAAAATAACATATGGATATGCATTATCCCATATAAAATGAAAAAATTAAATTTGAACCAAAAATAACATATGGATATGGATTGTTCCATACAAAATGAAGAAATTAAATTTAAACCAAAAATAACATATGGATATGGATTTTCCATATAAAATGCAGAAATTAAATTTGAACCAAACATAACATATGGATATGGATTATCCCATATAAAATGAGAAAATTAAATATGAACCAAAAATAACATTTGTATATGGATTATCCCATATTAAATGAAAAAAATTAAATTTGAACCAAAAATAACATATGGATATGGATTTTTCCATATAAAATGCAGAAATTAAATTTGAGCCAAAAATAACATTTGGATATGGATTATCCCATATAAAAGAAAAAAAATTAAATTTGAACCAAAAATAACATAATGGATATGCATTATCCCATATAAAATGAAGCAATTAAATTTGAACCAAAAATAACATATGGATATGAATTTTCCCATAAAGAATGAAAAAATTAAATTTAAACCAAAAATAACATAATGGATATGCATTATCCCATATAAAATGAAAAAAATTAAATTTGAACCAAAAAAAAAAACATATGGATATGGATTTTCCCATATAAAATTAAAAAAATTGAATTTGAACAAAAAATAACAAAATGGATATGCATTATCCCATATAAAATAAAAAAATTAAATTTGAACCAAAAATAACATAATGGATATGCGTTATCCCATATAAAATGAAAAAATTAAATTTTAACCAAAAATAACAAATGGATATGAATTTTCCCATAAAGAACGAAAAAATTAAATTTGAACCAAAACTAACGTAATGAATATACATTTTCCCATATAAAATGAAAAAATTTAAGTTGAACCAAAAATAACAAATGGATATGGACTTTCCCATATAAAATGAAAAAATTAAATTTGAACCAAAAATACCATGCGGATATGGATTATCCCATATAAAATGAAAAAATTAAATTTGAACCAAAAATAACATATGGATATGGATTTTTCCATATAAAATGAAAAAATTAAATTTGAAACAAAAATAACATATGGATATGCATTATCCCATATAAAATGAAAAAATTAAATTTGAACCAAAAATGACATATGGATATAGATTTTTCCATAAAAAATGAGGAAATTAAATATGAACCAAAAATAACATTTGGATATGGATTATCCCATATAAATTGAAAAAAATTAAATTTGAACCAAAAATACCATATGGATATGGATTTTTCCACATAAAATGAAGAAATTAAATTTGAGCCAAAAAAAAAACATATGGATATGGATTTTCCCATAAAGAATGAAAAAATTAAATTTGAACCAAAAATAACAAAATGGATATGCATTATCCCATATAAAATAAAAAAATTAAATTTGAACCAAAAATAACATAATGGATATGCATTATCCCATATAAAATGAAAAAATTAAATTTGAACCAAAAATAACAAATGGATATGAATTTTCCCATAAATAACGAAAAAATTAAATTTGAACCAAAACTAACGTAATGAATATGCATTTTCCCATATAAAATGAAAAAATTTAAGTTGAACCAAAAATAACAAATGGATATGGACTTTCCCATATAAAATGAAAAAATTATATTTGAACCAAAAATACCATGTGGATATGGATTATCCCATATAAAATGAAAAAATTAAATAAAAATAACATATGAATATGGATTTTTCCATATAAAATGAAAAAATTAAATTTGAAACAAAAATAACATATGAATATGCATTATCCCATATAAAATTAAACTTTCTGGATTGGTCCAACTGGCATGTGGATCTCCTTTAGTTTTTTCCAGACTGCTTCAGCCGTTTCGCACGCCTTGATATGCATTAATTGCGATGCCTTTATGTTGAGCGTTATGCACGCTATTGCCTTTTCGTTTTGTTTTTGCCATTTTCTGGCATCTGCATCAGTTGTGCCTACATATGCACTATTCACTACGTCCCATAAATCCGACATTACTAGGACGCTCTTCATGGCCATTTGCCATACACCGTAATTGTTTTCGTCAAGTTTTTCGATTTGATGCGACATGTTCATTTTCGCTAACTATTCCGCGTTAATTCGCGCACGATATTAACTTTTGATAATTTAGCACAAACCGACTCTTAAATGCTTTTTTTTTTTTTTTTTTTACAACTTTACCGAAACAACGCGCTCTGGGCCCATAACCAATGTTGGGGATAAATTTGGTTTATATCGTTTGCCGTCGGAGCAAACAGAGAAACACGTAGTGGTTCGGTTAAACGTTTAATGAAGAGTGAGAATAAGTATCGAGTACATTCTTATACAATGAGTAGTTCTAAGTCTAAGTGATGCCAGATTGTTCTTACATTAAATTGGTTGCCAGATTATATGACCGCTTATAATAAATTTAATAAAATAACATATGAATATGGATTTTTCCATATAAAATGAAGAACATTTGGATATGGATTTTAAGTTTTAACCAAAAATAACAAATTGATATGGATTTTCCCATACAAAATGAAAAAATTAAATTTGAAACAAAAATAACATATGGATATGGATTTTTCCACAAAAAATGAAGAAATTAAATTTGAGCCAAAAAAAAAAAAACATATGGATATGGATTTTCCCATATGAAATGAAAAAATTAAATTTGAACCAGATATGGATTTTTCCATCTAAAATGCAGAAATTAAATTTGAACCAAACATAACATATGGATATGGATTATCCCATATAAAATGAGAAAATTAAATATGAACCAAAAATAACATTTGGATACGGATTATCCCATATAAAATGAAAAGAATTAAATTTGAACCAAAAATAACATATGGATATGGATTTTTCCACATAAAATGAAGAAATTAAATTTGAGCCAAAAAAAAAAACATATGGATATGGATTTTCCCATATGAAATGAAGAAATTAAATTTGAACCAAAAATAACATATGGATATGGATTTTTCCATATAAAATGCAGAAATTAAATTTGAACCAAACATAACATATGGATATGGATTATCCCATATAAAATGAGGAAATTAAATATGAACCAAAAATAACATTTGGATATGGATTATCCCATATAAAATGAAAAAAATTAAATTTGAACCAAAAATACCATATGGATATGGATTTTTCCACATAAAATGAAGAAATTAAATTTGAGCCAAAAAAAAAAACATATGGATATAGATTTTCCCATAAAGAATGAAAAAATTAAATTTGAACCAAAAATAACATAATGGATATGCATTATCCCATATAAAATGAAAAAATTTAAGTTGAACCAAAAATAACACATGGATATGGTTTTTCCCATATAAAATGAAAAAATTAAATTTGAACCAAAAATAACATATGGATATGCATTATCCCATATAAAATGAAAAAATTAAATTTGAACCAAAAATAACATATGGATATGGATTTTTCCATATAAAATGAAGAAATTAAATTTGAACCAAAAATAACATATGGATATGGATTTTTCCATATAAAATGCAGAAATTAAATTTGAACCAAAAATAACATATGGATATGCATTATCCCATATAAAATGAAGAAATTAAATTTGAACCAAAATTAACATATGGATATGGATTTTTCCATATAAAATGAAGAAATTAAATTTGAACCAAAAATAACATATGGATATGGATTTTTCCATATAAAATGCAGAAATTAAATTTGAACCAAAAATAACATATGGATATGCATTATCCCATATAAAATGAAAAAATTAAATTTGAACCAAAAATAACATATGGATATGGATTTTTCCATATAAAATGAAGAAATTAAATTTGAGCCAAAAATGACATATGGATATAGATTTTTCCATATAAAATGAGGAAATTAAATATGAACCAAAAATAACATTTGGATATGGACTTTCTGTTGGGGATAAATTTGGTTTATATCGTTTGCCGTCGGAGCAAACAGAGAAACACGTAGTGGTTCGGTTAAACGTTTAATGAAGAGTGAGAATAAGTATCGAGTACATTCTTATACAATGAGTAGTTCTAAGTCTAAGTGTTGCCAGATTGTTCTTACATTAAATTGGTTGCCAGATTATGTGACCGCTTATAATAAATTTAACACTTTTTCTTAAGCTACATATAATCGAATACATTAGTTTTTCATTCCTAGTAATTTAACAAATCTATTGTGCTTTTGCTTACTTAAACATTTTGTTAGTACATCTGCAACATTGTTGTTTGAAGCTACATATTTCAATACAATTTCATTAGATTCAACTTTTTCACGCACGAAGTGATATTTAATGTCGATATGCTTTGTACGCTTATGATGTACAGGATTTTGCGCAATATGTTGAGAGCTGATATTGTCCCCGTAGATAGTCATCGGCTCTGCATTCGTTGACCATCCGATCTCTTTCAGTAGTCTTCTTAGATAAACTGCTTCTTTAGCAGCCATAGATAAAGCAACATATTCTGCTTCAGTGCTGCTTAATGCGACGACACTCTGCTTCGTTGAAGTCCAGGAGAAGGCACTGCCGGCAAGGAAAAATGCGTATCCACTGTAGGATTTTCTATCGAGCTTCTCATTTGCCCAATCTGCATCAGCGAAGCCCTTTGCTGGTTCATCACATTTGCTGTATGTGATTGACAAATCCTTCGTTGCCGCCAAATATCGCAGAACGTGTTTTGCTGCAGTCTTATGTTCTTCATGGGGATCTGTATTTCTTTGAGATAGTTTGCTTACTGCGTGCAAAATATCCGGTCGGCTCAGAACTGCTAAATACATAAGCGAACCAATTAGTGACTGATATTGTGTTATATTTACCTTGACACAATCATCGCCTTTGCAGCCATCTTGATAGCCAGGGTCGAGTGGTGTGCTCACTGGCCTGCACTTGCTCATTCCGTATTGCTCCAATAGACTCCAATATAGGGAAATTGCGCCCAGTTCGCCGTCCCTCTCAATTTCCATGCCCAGGAAATAGCTTATGGGTCCTCCATCTTGCATCTTGAAGTTTGAAGCGATCTTCTTCTTAATTATGGCAATGTCATTTTTGTGTGGACATGCGATAATTAAATCGTCGACGTACACTGCGATGTAGCTGAAGAGATTCTCATCCTGTTTCACGTACAAGCAGGAATCGTTCTTGCACCTCTTGAAGCCTATGGCCAGTAATACTCCATCGAGCGTTTTGTTCCAAACTCGCTCGGATTGCTTTAGTCCATAGAGTGCCTTGTGCAACATCAAAACTTTTTCTGGATGCTGTTTGTTTACGAAATTCTGGGGTTGCTTCATATAAACTGTTTCTTGAAGCTCGCTATGTAGATATGCGTTCGATATATCCACTTTGTGCATGTACAGCTGTTTTTCTGCTGCCACTGCAAACAGCATACGGATCGTCTCGTAACGAATTACTGGAGAAAACGTTTCCCAGTAGTTTACTCCAAATTGTTGTCCACAACCTTGTGCAACTAAGCGAGATTTGAACTTTTCGATGTCGCCGTGTTGGTTTCTTTTTATCCGAAATACCCATTTCGAACCGATGGCTTTTTGTCCTGGAGGCAGCTCACACAATGATTTTCCTGTAGTGCGTCGTACTCCGCTTGCATAGAGTTTTGCCAATTCTGTGCATTGTCACCTCTCAATGCCTCATAAACAGTCTGTGGAGTCTCGTTGATGTCCGCATAATTTAGCAGATTATTGAGCCCTGCTGCTTGATACTGCTTCTTGGGTCGCCCACGCTCACCACTGCGTATTATTTTGGGTCTGCCACGTCCACGCTGTGCTGCAACCTCGTGTGGCTGCATAGCTTCTTCGGAGTCGTCGCCTTCTTCATCTGTGCCTTGATGATCGCTTGCACTTGCGAAATTCTCCTCATCTTCTTCTCCAGAGTCATTATTATTCTCAACGGAATTTGGTATTAGCTGTGTTTCTTGATCTGGATCACCTATTGATTTTAGACGGATAATGTTTGTCGTGAAATCATTATTTTGTTCTGAATCGCCGCAAGTCTCTGGTACTTTTTCTTCAAATTCATCCTCTATGAATTTGACGTCACGTCTTTCAATTATTTTGCGGCTTTCTCGATCATACAAGCGGTATGCTTTTGCTGTATGTGAGTATCCAACAAATGTGTACTCTTTGCGTTTTGCATTAAATTTACCTTTCTTAACTTTGTCCAATGCAAATGTACGAGATCCAAATACACGCATGTGTTTGACTGATGGCTTACGATTTTTCCACATTTCGAACGGTGTTCCTTCATTTAATGCCTTTGTCGGACATCTGTTGCGCACGTACACTGCTGTTGTAACCGCTTCTGCCCACAAGTACTCCTCCAGCTTTGCATGAATCAGGAGGCTCTTTGCCATCTCCACAATTGTCCTGTTGGCCGGTTCGGCTACACCATTTTGCTGAGGTGTGTAAGGAACAGTCAACTGCCTTTGGATACCGCATTTGTTCAAAAAATCAGTAAACTCCTTGTTGACATACTCTGTTCCATTATCGCTGCGCAATGCTTTTATTTTGTTGCCTATTTGGCATTCCACAAGACTTTTAAACATTTTGAACTTTTCAAAAACTTCGCTCTTTGCGCGGATATAGTATACAAATATTTTCCGAGAAAAATCATCTATGAATGTAACGAAGTATCGGTTGCCACCAATTGACTTAACATTCATCGGGCCACATACATCTGTATGCACTATTTCAAGCACTTGCGTGGTGCTGCACTGTTGTTTCTGTGTGAATGGCAATGCACATATTTTTGCTTTATTGCATGTATCGCAGTTTATGTCATTTTTCATATTTTTCACGTCCATGCCATGAACTAGCTGCTTATCGTTGAGCTGTTTTAAATCTTTGAAATTTAGGTGGCCAAACCTATTATGCCATTTAATCTCGGGCGAAATCGTTTTTGCCATATAAAATACACTTTTCTTTGGAGACTGGATTGAAACATATAAATCATTTTCTTGATAGGCTTTCAATATCACTTGACCTTGCTTTGTTTTAATCAGCGCCATTTTTCCATTAAACGTTGTGAAATTATTGAATTTAGCTGCTGCACTTACTGAGAAAAAATTCATATGCAGTTTCGGAACATATAAAACGTTATGCAGATTTAAATTCATATTTTCTCCTTCTATTCTCACATTTCCAACTCCCAGTGATGAAATAAACTTATTTGCAGCCAACATTATCGATGTTTCTTTCTCAACAAAGTTTATAAACATGTTGCGATCGCAACACATGTGCGATGTTGCGCCACTGTCGATACACCAGATGTTGTTCTGCTTCTCTTTCGTAAAGCAGTGCATTAAACAGCTTGCTTTGTCTTGGCGACTGCTTGTTTCTTCATGTTTCCCTTTTTGTTCATGTTTTCCTTTTGATCTGCATTCGCTTGCTCTGTGCCCAACTTTGTCGCAGTTGAAGCATTTGCCGTTGAATTTCTGCCTAACGCCAATTCTCGAGCCGTTCTTAGTGCCGTTATTCTCGGTCTTTTCGTTGTCTCTCGATGGTCGCTGTGCGTGTGTGTACACTGCTTCTGAAGCCGAATAGTTTTCACGCTCTTCTTTGTCTTTCTTTCTTGTACCTTCTTCTAGCAATTTCACCTTGACAACATCAAATTTAGGCAAAGTGTCGCGCGTCACAATGGCGACTACAAAATTTTCATATGTATTGGGCAAACTGCTCAATAGCATAATTACCTTTAGCTCGTCGTTGAGTTTTATGTCCAACTCCGCCAATTTTTCAATTGTGTCAACAAAAGAATTCACGTAGATGATGACGTCATCGCCGTGCTGCATGTTGAGTCGAATCAACTGCTGATACAATTTAACTTTCTGGATTGGTCCAACTGGCATGTGGATCTCCTTTAGTTTTTTCCAGACTGCTTCAGCCGTTTCGCACGCCTTTATATGCATTAATTGCGATGCCTTTATGTTGAGCGTTATGCAC
The DNA here is from genome assembly GCA_024703675.1 of Drosophila nebulosa. Classification (NCBI taxonomy): domain Eukaryota; kingdom Metazoa; phylum Arthropoda; class Insecta; order Diptera; family Drosophilidae; genus Drosophila; species Drosophila nebulosa. Next base: position 2,354 of record JANFPS010000124.1, on the reverse strand, counting down.
GCTATTGCCTTTTCGTTTTGTTTTTGCCATTTTCTGGCATCTGCATCAGTTGTGCCTACATATGCACTACTCACTACGTCCCATAAATCCGACATTACTAGGACGCTCTTCATGGCCATTTGCCATACACCGTAATTGTTTTCGTCAAGTTTTTCGATTTGATGCGACATGTTCATTTTTGCTAACTATTCCGCGTTAATTCGCGCACGATATTAACTTTTGATAATTTAGCACAAACCGACTCTTAAATGCTTTTTTTTTTTTTTTTTTTACAACTTTACCGAAACAACGCGTGCTGGGCCCATAACCAATGTTGGGGATAAATTTGGTTTATATCGTTTGCCGTCGGAGCAAACAGAGAAACACGTAGTGGTTCGGTTAAACGTTTAATGAAGAGTGAGAATAAGTATCGAGTACATTCTTATACAATGAGTAGTTCTAAGTCTAAGTGTTGCCAGATTGTTCTTACATTAAATTGGTTGCCAGATTATATGACCGCTTATAATAAATTTAACACCTTCCCATATAAAATGAAAAAATTAAATTTTAACCAAATATAACATAATGGATATGCATTATCCCATATAAAATGAAAAAATTAATTTTAACCAAAAATAACATATGTATATGAATTTTCCCATAAAGAATGAAAAAATTAAATTTGAACCAAAAATAACATAATGGATATGCATTATCCCATATAAAATGAAAAAATTTAAGTTGAACCAAAAATAACATATGGATATGGATTTTTCCATATAAAATGAAAAATTAAATTTGAACCAAAAATAACATATGGATATGCATTATCCCATATAAAATGAAAAAATTAAATTTGAACCAAAAATAACATATGGATATGGATTTTTCCATATAAAATGAAGAAATTAAATTTGAACCAAAATAACATATGGATATGGATTTTTCCATATAAAATGCAGAAATTAAATTTGAACCAAAAATAACATATGGATATGCATTATCCCATATAAAATGAAAAAATTAAATTTGAACCAAAAATAACATATGGATATGGATTTTTCCATATAAAATGAAGAAATTAAATTTGAACCAAAAATAACATATGGATATGGATTTTTCCATATAAAATGCAGAAATTAAATTTGAACCAAACATAACATATGGATATGGATTATCCCAAATAAAAAAAAAAAATTAAATATGAACCAAAAATAACATTTGGATATGGATTATCCCATATATAATGAAAAAAATAAATTTGAACCAAAATAACATATGAATATGGATTTTTCCATTTAAAATGAAGAAATTAAAGTTGAACCAAAATAACATATGGATATGGATTTTATGTTTTAACCAAAATAACATATAAATATGGATTTTCTCTATAAAAATAAAAAAATTTAAGTTGAACCAAAAATAACAAATGGATATGGATTTTCCCATATAATATGAAAAAATTAAGTTGAACCAATATAACAAATAGATATGGATTTTCCATACAAAATGAAAAAATTAAATTTGAAACAAAATTAACATATGGATATGGATTTTTCCACATAAAATGAAGAAATTAAATTTGAACCAAAAAAAACATATGGATATGGATTTTCCCATATAAAATGAAAAATTTAATTTGAACCAAATATGGATTTTTCCATATAAAATGAAAAAATTAAATTTGAACCAAAAATAACATATGGATATGGATTATCCCATATAAAATGAAAAAATTAAATATGAACCAAAAATAACATTTGGATATGGATTATCCCATATAAATGAAAAAATTTAATTTGAACCAAAAATACCATATGGAAATGGATTTTTTTCCACATAAAATGAGAATTAAATTTGAGCCAAAAAAAAAACATATGGATATGGATTTTCCCATATTTTTTTTTTTTTTTTATTTTAACGGGGAGAGCCCCTCTTTCTGCAATCTATCCAAAAATGGATAATCACAGAAAACAGTGACAAACGGAACATTTGGAGGGTTATACAATAGGTTACATTAACATTTCATAATTCATATTTCAAATGAGGAGAATTTGGTTAATAGGAGGGTTAACATATAGAAACAATAGGTATATTTTCCAAATGAGGAGAATTGGGTTGTAATAGGAGGTTGGAGAGCAAGCTGTGGTTTAGTCCACTCATGCGGATAGGTTCAAGACGCGTGGCCTTCTCAGACTCTGGTGGTTGAGCTGTTTGTCTAGCAGATTGATGGCCAGGGGTTCAAGTGTCTGTCGAGGCGGTCAGGTGCTCTCGTCAGCCTTAATATTTCGTCCGTTACCACGGAATTCCCGCGTGCTGTGGATATGCATTGGTCGTTAGGATGTTGGCATCGGACACGACTCTCAGGGCTTTGT
>JANFPS010000123.1:0-34880 GCA_024703675.1 Drosophila nebulosa | reverse complement strand
TAAAATGCCCCCAATAAGGCAAGTTAGACCCCGGAAAGAGTGAGAATACTGAATTTTAAAAAATTTCAAATTTTCTGAAAAGTGGTTCAAAAATGATTTTTCTGGGTTTTGAATGACAAAGTAAGTAAACTGGAGGGAGGCTACTAACTGAAACATTGTTTTTTTTTAAAATCGTCCCAAAGGGCAAGTTAAGCACGGAAAAATTTGAGAATCTAAATTTTTTAAAAAATTCACATTTTCTCAAAAAGTGGTTCAAAATGATTTTTCTAGTTTGAATGCCCAAAAGTAATTTAAAAATGGATCGATAAGCTTGCAAAGCCCCTTTGGGTAATTAGAGAAAATGTGAGTCTGTTTTTAAAAAACCCAAAAACCCCCAAAGGGTTAAAATGATTTTTGGTTGAAGGAAAAATTAAATAAATGATGACTAAAAACTGAAACTTGTTTTTTAAAAAATCGTCCCAATATTGGCAAATTTAGAGCCGGAAAATTTGAAATACGAATTTTTACAAATTCAGATTTTCTCAAAAAAGTGTGTTCAAAATTTTTTTTCTGGGGTTTTGAATGACAAATGTAAGTAAACTGGATGAGCTACTAACTGAAACATTGCTTTTTAAAATCGTCCCAATATTGGCAAAGTTAGAGCATGGAAAAGTTGAGAATACCCAAATTTTACACATTCACGATTTCCTCGAACAGTGGGTTCAAAATGAGTTTTCTGGCTTTGAATGACAAAAGAAAGTAAACTGGTTTGCGCTACTAACTGAAACATTGCTTTTTTAAATGGGCCCCAAATAATGGCTAAGTTAGAGCACGGAAGATGTGAGAATACTGAATTTTAACAAATTCACAATTTTCTCGAAAAGTGTGTTCAAAATGAGTTTTCTAGGTTTGAATGACAAATGTAAGTAAACTGGATGAGCTACTAACTGATACATTGTTTTTTAAATCGTCCCAATATTGGCTAAGTAAGAGTACGGAAAAAGTTGAGAATACGGGAATTTTTACAAATTTACGATTTTTTTGAAAAGTGGTTCAAACTGAGTTTTCTGGGTTTGAATGACAAATGTATTAAAACTGTATGAGCTACTAACTGAAACATTGCTTTTTTAAATCGTTCCAATATTGGCTAATTTAGAGCACGGAAGATGTGAGAATACTGAATTTTTACAAATTCACGATTTTCTCGAAAAGTGGGTTCAAAATGAGTTTTCTAGGTTTGAATGACAAAAGTAAGGTAAACTGGATGCGCTACTAACTGAACATGCATCTACAGGTGAACCAGCACGCTACCAACGACACGACGGAGAGAATATATATAGCTCACGCACCCTACGGAGCACGGAAAAGTTGAGAAAACTGAATTTTACAAATTCACATTTTCTCGAAAAGTGCGGTCAAAAATGAGTGTTCAGGTTTTGGAATGACAAATGTAAGTAACCGGATGCGCTACTAACTGAAAACATTTGCTTTTTTAATATCGTCCAATATTCGCAAAGTTAGAGCACGGAAAAGTTGAGAAAACTGCATTTTTACAATTCACGATTTTCCTCGAAAAGTGGGTGTCAAATGAGTTTCTAGCGTTGAATGACAAATGCTAAGTAACCTGTATGAGCTACTAACTGAAACATTGTTTTTTTAAATCGTCCCAAATTGGCAAGGTAGAAGCCCAAACCCCCACGGGGAGAAAGTTGACGAATAATGAATTTTTACAAATTCACGATTTCTCGAAAAGTGGGTTCAAAATGAGTTTCTGGGTTTGAATGACAAAAGTAAGTAAACTGGGGATGCGCTGCGCCTACTACTGAAACATTGCTTTTTTAATCGTCCAATATTGGCCCTAAGTTAGAGTACGAAGAGGTGAGAATACTGAAATTTTTACAAATTCCACGATTTTCTCGAAAAGTGGTTCAAAATGAGTTTTCTAGGTTTGAATGACAAATGTAGTAAACTGAGAGCTACTAACTGAAACATTGCCTTTTTAAATCGTCCAATATTGGCTAGTTAGAGCACGAAAGAGGCGAGAATACTGAATTTTTACAAATTCACAATTTTCTCGAAAAAGTGGGTTCAAAATGAGTTTCTGGGTTGAAGGCCAAATGTAAGGAACTGGATGAAGCTATTAACTGAAACATTGCATTTTATATCGTCCAAATATTGGACAAAGTTAGAGTACGGAAGACTGCGAGGAATACTGAATTTTACAAATTCACGATTTTCTCGAAAAGGGAGGATCAAAATTATGTCTGGGTTTGAATGACAAAAGTAAGTAAAAAGGATGAGCTACAACTGAAACATTGCTTTTTTAAATCGTCCCAATATGGCTAAGTTAGAGCACGGAAAGAGCGTGAGAATACGAATTTTTACAAATTCACAATTTTCGAAAAAGTTGGGATCAAAATGAGTTTTCGGCGTTTGAATGACAAAGTAAGTAAACTGTATGCGATTACTAACTGAAAACCATGTTTTTAAATCGTCCCAATAATGGCTAAGTTAGAGCACGGAAGATGTGAGAATACTGAATTTTAACAAATTCACAATTTTCTCGAAAAGTGTGTTCAAAAGGATGTTGTCTAGGTTTGAATGGACAAATGTAAGTAAACTGGATGAGCTACTAACTGAAACAATGCTTTTTAAACTCGCCCAATATTGGCCAAAGTTAGAGCACGGAGAAGTTGAGGAATACTGAATTTTACAAAATTCAAGATTTTCTCGAAAAAGTGTGTTCCAAATTAGTTTCTAGGTTTGAATGACAAATGTAAGTAAAATGGATGACTGCTACTAACTGAAAACATTGCTTTTTATAAATCGTACAATATTGGCAAAGTTAGAGCACGGAGAAGTTGAAGAATACTGAATTTTTACAATTCACAATTCTCGAAAAGTGGTTCAAAAGAGTTTCTAGGTTGCATTTGACCACAAGTAAGTAAATGTATGAGCTACTAACTGAAACATTGCTTTTTTGTAATCGTCCCAATATGGCTAAGTTAGAGCACGGAAAGTTGCAGAAAACTGAATTTTTACAAATCACGCTTTCTCGAAAAGGGGGTTCAAAATGAGTTTTCTAGTTTGAATGACAAATGAAGTACAACTGTATGAGCTACTAACTTATAAACATGTTTTTTTAAATCTTCCCATATTGGCAAGTAGAGCACGGAGAAGTGAGAATTACTGAATTTTACCACAATTCACGATTTTCTCGAACAAGTGGGTTCAAAATGAGTTTTCGAGGTTGAATGACAAAAGTAAGTAAACTGGATGCGCTACTAACTGAACATTGCTTTTTTAAATCGTCACAATAAGGCTAAGTTAGAGCACGGAAGAGGTGAGGAATACTGAAATTTTTACAAATCACTGATTTTCTCGAAAAGTGGGTTTCAAATGAGTTTCTAGGTTTGAATGACAAATGTAAGTTAAAAAACTGGGATGAGCTACTAATGAAACATTGCTTTTATAAATCGTCCCAATATTGGATAGTTAGAGCACGGAAGAGGCTGAGAATAACTGAATGTTTTACAAATTCACAAATTTCTCGAAAAGGTGGCGTTCAAAATGAGTTTGCTGGGGTTGAAAGACAAATGTTAAGTAAACTGGAGATGCGTACTAACTGAAACATTGCTATTTATATCGTCCCAATATGACCAAGTTAGAGTACGGAAGGATGTGGATGACTACTGAATTTTACAAGTTCACGATTTCTCGAAAAAAGTGCGGACCAAATGAAGAAGGACAAAAGTAAGTAAACTGGATGGCGCTACTAAACTGAACATGCTTTTTTAAAATCGTCACACTATTGGCAAAATCTAGAGCACGGAAAAGTTGAGAAAATTAATTTTACAAATTCACGATTTCGCGAAAAGTGGGTTCAAAATTAGTTTTCTAGGTTTGACTGACAAATGAAAGTAAACTGGATGAGCTACTAACTGATACATTGCTTTTAAAAATCGACCCAATATTGGCAAAGTTAGAGCACGAGAAGTTGAGGACTACTGAAGTTTACAAATTCACCGATTTTCTCGAAAAGTGGGTTCCCCAAAATGAGTTTTCTAGGTTTGATGAACAAAAAGAGTAAACTGGATGAGCTACTAACTGAAACATTGCTTTTTTGAATCGTCCCAATATTGGCTAAGTTAGAGCACGGAAGATGTGAGAAAACTGAAGTTTTACAAGTTCACGATTTTCTCGAAAAGTGGGTTCAAAATGAGTTTTCTAGGTTTGAATGACAAATGTAAGTAAACCTGATATGCGCTACTAACTGAAATGATTGCTTTTTTTAAATCGTCCAATATGGCAAAGTTTAGAGCACGGAAAAGTTGAGAAAACGATTTTTACAAATTCACGATTTTCTCGATAAGTGGGTTCAAAATGAAGGTTTTCTGGCGTTTGAATGACAAAAGTAAGTAAACTGGATGCGCTACTAACTGAAACATTGCTTTTTTAAATCGTCCCAATAATGGCTAAGTTAGAGCACGGAAGATGTGAGAATACTGAATTTTAACAAATTCACAATTTTCTCGAAAAGGTGTTGCAAATGAGTTTCTAGGTTTGAATGACAAAAGTAAGTAAACGGATGAGTACTACTGAAAATTGCTTTTTAAATCGTCCCAGTATTGGCTAGTAAGAGTACGGAAAAGTTGAGAATATGATTTTTACAAATTTTACGATTTTTTTGAAAAGTGGGTCAAAATGATTTTCTGGGGTGAATGAAAAATGTAAAGTAAACTGGATGAGCTATACTGAAACATTGCTTTTTTAAATCGTCCCAATATTGACTAAGTTAGAAAACGGAAGATGTGAGAATACAGAATTTTTACAAATTCACGGTATTTTCTCGAAAAGTGGGTCAAAATGGAGTTTTCTAGGTTTGAATGACAAAATGTAAGTAAAACTGGATGAGCTACTACTGAAACAGCTTTTTTAAAATCGTCCCAATATTGGCCAAAGTTAGACACGGAAAAGTTGAGAAAACTGAATTTTTACAAATCACGATTTTCTCGAAAAGTGGGTTCAAAATGAGTTTTTGGATTTGAATGACAAAAGTAGTAAACTGGATGGTACTAACTGAAAACATGCTTTTTTAAATCGTCTCAATATTTGGCCAAAGTTAGAGCACGGAAGAATGTGAATACTGAAATTTTTACAAATCACAATTTCTCGACAAGTGGGTTCAAAATGAGTTTTCTGGGGGTTTAAATGACAAAATGTAAGTAAACTGGATGAGATACAGCTGAAACATTCTTTTTTAAATCGTCTCAATATTGGCAAAGTTAGAGCACGGAAAAGTTGAGAAAACTGAATTTTTACAAATTCACGATTTCTCGAGAAAAGTGGTTCAAAATGAGTTTTCTAGGTTTGAATACAAAAGTAAGTAACTGGATGCGTACTAAACTGAAACATTGCTTTTTTAAATCGTGCCAATATTGGCAAAGTTAGAGCACGGAAAAGTTGAGAAAACTGAAGTTTTACAAATTCACGATTTTCTCGAAAAGTGGAGTCAAAAAATTGGGGGTTGTTGGGGGGGGGGGGGGGGGGGGGGGGGGGGGGGGGGGGGGTGGGGTTTTCTAGGTTTGAACGGACAAAAGTAAGTAAAACTGGAATTGAGCTACTACGAAACATTGCTTTTTTAAATCGTCCAATATTGGAAAAGTTAGAAAACGGAAAAGGGAAAAAACTGGATTTGTACAACATTCACGATTTCTCGAAAAGTGGGTTAAAAATTCAGTTTCTAGGTTTGAATGACAAAAGTAAGTAAACTGGATGAGCTACCTTAGAAACATTGCTTTTTTAAATCGTTGCCAAATTGGCAAAGTTAGAGCACGGAAAAGTTGAGAATATGAATTTTTACAAATCCGATTTACTCGAAAAGTTGGTTCAAATTAGTTTTCTAGGTTTGAATGAAAATGTAAGTAACCTGTATGCGTACTAACTGAAACATTGCTTTTTTAAATCGTCCCGAAATATTGGCTAAGTTAGAGCACGAAGAGGTGAGAATACTGAATTTGTTACAAATCACATTTTCTCGAAAAGTGGTTTCAAAATGAGTTTTCTAGTATTGAAGGACAAAATAAGTAAACTGTATGAGCTACAACTGAAACATTGCTATTTTAATCGTCCCAAATTGGCCAAAGTTAGATACGGAAGATGTGAGAGACTGAAATTTTTACAAATTCACGATTTTCTCGAAAAGTGGGTTCAAAATGAGTTTTCTAGGTTGGAATGACAAAAGTAAGTAAACTGGATGCGCTACTAACTGAAACATTGCCATTTTTAAAATCGTCCCAATATGGCAAAGTTAGAGCAGGAAAAGTTGAGAAAACTGAATTTTTAAAAATTCACGTTTTCTCCGAAAAGTGGGTTCAAAATTAGTTTTCTAGGTTTGAATGACAAAAGTAGTAAACTGGATGAGCTACTAAACTGGAAAACATTGCTTTTTTAAATCGTCTCAATATTGGCCCAAAAGGTAGAGCACGGAAAAGTTGAAGAAAAATGAATTTTTACAAAATCACGATTCTCGAAAAGTGGGTTCAAAATGAAGTTTTCTAGGTTGAATAACAAATGTAAGTACACTGTATGTCCCCCCCCCGCTACTAAACTGAAACATGCTATTTTATATCGTCCCAATATTGGCAAAGTTAGAGCACGGAAGAGGTGAGAATACTGAATTTTTACAAATCACACGATTTCTCGAAAAGTGTGTGGGGGCGGGGTGGCTTTTTGCGGTTTTTGCTTGCAAAATGAGTTTCTAGGTTTGAATGACAAATGTAAGTAAAACAGATGCGCTACTACTGAAAAATTGCTTTTTTAAATCGTCCCAATATTGGCAAAGTTAGAGCACGGAGGAAGTTGAGAATACTGAATTTATTACCAATTCAGATGTGCCTCACGAACGAAAAGGGCGTTCAAAATGAGTTTTTGGGTTTGAATGACAAAAGCTAGTAAACGGATGAGCTACAACTGAAACATTGCTTTTTGAATCGTCCAATATTGGCTATAGTTAGAGCACGGAAGTTGTGAGAATACTGAATTTTTACAAATTCACAAAAATTTTCGTGAAAAAGTGGGTTCAAAATGAGTTTCTGGGTTTTAATGGACAAAGTAAGTAAACTGGATGAGCTACTAACAGAAATTGCTTTTTTAAATCGTCCCAATATGGCAAGTTAGAGCACGGAAAGTTGAGAAAACTGAATTTTACAAATTCACGATTTTCGCGAAAAGTGTGTTCAAAATGAGTTTTCAGGTGATGACAAAGTAAGCTAAAATGGATGCGCTACTAACTGAACATTGCTTTTTAAACGTGCCAATATTGGCAAAGTTAGAGCAGGGAAAAGTGAGAAACTGAATTTTGACCAAATTCACGATTTCTCGAAAAGTGGGTTCAAAATTAGGTTTTCTAGTTTGAATGACCAAAAAGTAAGTAAACTGGATGAGCTACTAACTGAAACATGATTTTTTAAATCGTCCCAATATTGGAAAGTTAGAAAACGGAAAAAGTTGGAAAAAACTGAATTTTCTTACATAATTCACGATTTTCTCGAAAAAGTGGGTTCAAAATCAGTTTTCTAGGTTGAGACAAAAGTAAAGTAAACTGGATGAGTACTAACTGAAACATTGCTTTTTAAATCGTGCCAATCTTGGCAAAGTTAGAGAACGGAAAAGTGAGAATCTGAATTTTTACAAATTCACGATTTTTCTCGAGAAGTGGGTTCAAAGAGTTTCTAGGTTATAATGACAAATGTAAGTAAACGGATGAGCTACCTAAACTGAAAACATTGCTTTTTAAATGTCCCAATATTGGCAAAGTTAGAGCACGGAAAAGTGAGAAAAACTGAATTTTTACAAATTCACGATTTTCTCGAAAAGTGGGTTCAAAAGAGTTTTCTAGGTTTGAAGACAAATGTAAGTAAACTGGATTGAGCTACTAACTGAAACATTGCTTTTTTAAATTGTCCCAATATTTGGCAAAGTTAAAGCACGGAAAAAGTTGAAAATGTACTGAATTTTAAAATTCACGATTTTCTCCCCCCCCCCCCCCTGTTGAAAAGTGGTTCAAAATGAGTTTTCTAGGTTTGAATGACAAAAGTAAGTAAACTGGATGCGATACTAACTGAAACATTGCATTTTTAAATCGTCCCATATTGGCAAAGTTAGAGCGCGGAACGTTGAAGAAACTGAATTTTAAAATTCACGATTTTCTCGAAAAGTGGGTTCAAAATTAGTTTTCTAGGTTTGAATGACAAATAGGTAACGGGATGAGCTACTTAACTGAACATGCTTTTTTAAATCGTGCCAATATTGGCCAAAGTTAGATAACACGGAAAAGTTGGAAAACGAATTTTTACAAATTCACGATTTTCTCGTAAAAAGTGGGCTCAAAATGAATTTTCTGGGTTTGAATGACAAATGTAAATAAAATACTGGATGAGTACTAAACTGAAACATTGCTTTTTTAAATTGTCCCCAATATTGGCTAAGTTAGAGCACGGAAAAGTTGAGAATACTGAAATTTTGACAAATTCACGATTTTTCTCGAAAAGTGGGTTCAAAATGAGTTTTTAGGTTTGAATGACAAATGTAAGAAACGGATGCGCTACTAACTGAAAAACATTGCTTTTTAAATATCCAATATTGGCAAGCTCGAGTGAAAATACTGAATTTGTACAAATTCACGATTTTCTCGAAAAGGGGTTTTCAAAATGAGTTTTTTCTAGGTTTGAATGACAAATGTAAGTAAAACTGATGAGCTACTAAACTGAACATTGCTTTTTTAGTTAGTATGCTCATCCAGTTTACTACATTTGTTCATTCAAACCAGAAAAAACTCATTTTAACCCACTTTTCGAGATAGAAAAATCGTGGAATTGTTAAAAATTCAGTATTTTCAACTCTTGGAAGCTTGCCAAGATGGGATGATTGTAAAAAAGCAATGTTTCAGTTAGTAGGCATCCAGTTTACTAAATTTGTCATTCAAACCTAGAAAACTCATTTTGAACCCACTTTTCGAGAAATCGTGTGAATTGTTAAAAATTTCAGTATTCTAACTTTTCCGTGCCTCTAACTTAGCCAATATTGGGACATTTAAAAAAAGCAATGTTTCAGTTAGTAGCTCAGTACAGTATATTTTACATTTGTCATTCAAACCCAGAAAATTCTTTTGAAGCCACTTTCGAGAAAACGTGAATTTGTAAAAATCAGTTTTCTCAAAAAAAAAAAAAAAAAAAAAACTTTTCGGTGTTCTAACTTTGCCAATAGTGGCACGATTTAAAAAAGGCAATGTTTCAGTTAGTTAGCTCATCCAGGTTTACCTACATTTGTCATTCAAAACCAGAAAACTAATTTGAACCCACTTTTCGGAGAAAATCGTGAATTTTGTTAAAAACATTCAGTTTTCGCAACGGGGCAGGGTCGCTAACTGGCAAATAAGAGTTGGGTCGGGACGCGATTTGAAGATCCATATATTATGTGCATGATTAATGTAGGTGTTCATGGGTCTTTAGCTGTGAGCGCTATCCAGGGGCTGACTTAGCGTGGGTCAACTGCACATACCCTCGAAGTGAAAGGGGTGAGAGGAACGACACTAATAAGCTAGTCTGTGGTGAAACAACAAACTCTTTAGTGCTCCGAGGTGGAGGGAGGATTACTGGGGTGGGAGTGTGGCGGACGAGTGTTGAAATAGAGGGGGACGGGGTGAGGGAGAGTTTTTATTTTGTTTTTTTTTTTTTTTTTTTTTTTTAAAATCGTGAATTTGTAAAAAATTCAGTATTTTTCAAACTTTTCCGTGCTTTAACTTTGCCAATATGGGACAATTTAAAAAGAATGTTTCAGTAGTAGCTCAATCCAGTTTATTCATTTGTTCATTCAAAACCTAGAAAACTCATTTTGAACCCCACTTTCGAGGAATCGTGAATTGTTTAAAAATTCAGTTTTCTCAACTTTTCGTGCTCTAACTTTGCCAATATGGGACGGATTTAAAAAAGCAATGTTTCAGTAGTAGCTCATCCAGTTTACTACATTTGTCATTCAACCGAGAAAACTATTTTGAACCCACTTCTCGAGAAGAAATCGTGAATTTGTTAAAAATTCAGTATTCTCACTTTTCCGTGCTCTAAAACTTTCGCCAACTTGGGCACGATTAAAAAAGCAATGTTCAGTTAGTAGCTCATCCAGTTACTACTTTTGTCCATTCAAACCTAGAAACTGATTTTGAACCACTTTTCGAGAAATCGTGAAATTGTAAAAATTCAGTTTTTTCCACTTTTCCGTTTTCTAACTTTTCCAATATTTGCGGACGATTTAAAAAGCAATGTTTCAGTTAGTAGCGCATCCAGTTTAAGTACTTTTGCATTCAAAAACCTAGAAAACTAATTTGAACCCACTTTTCGAGAAAATCGGAATTTGTAAAAATTCAGTTTTCAACTTTTCGTGCTTTAACTTTGCGCTAATGTATGGTGGCACGATTTTAAAAAAGCAAGGTTTCAGTTAGTTAAGCGCATACAGTTTACTTACTTTTGTCATTCAAACCTAAGAAAACCTCATTTGAAACCACTTTTCGAAGAAAAATCGTGAATTGTAAAAATCAGTTATCTCAACTTTTCCTGCTCTCAACTTTGCCAATATTGGGACGATTTAAAAAAGCAATGTTTCAGTTAGTAGCTCATCCAGTTTAATTACATTTGGTCATTAAACCAGAAAACTCATTTTTTTTTGAACCCACGTTTTCGAGAAAATTGTGAATTTGTAAAAATTCAGTATTCTCCACAACTTCCGGCTCTAACTTAGCCAATATGGACGATTTCAAAAAAGCATGTTTCAGTTAGTAGCCTCATCCCCAGGGGGTTTTTAACCTTACTTTGTCATTCAAACCCAGAAAAATCATTTTGAACCCACTTTTCGAGAGAAATTCGTGAATTTGTAAAAAATTCAGTATCTCAAACTTCTTCCGTGCGCTAACTTGCCAATATTGGGAACGATTAAAAAAGCAATTTTTCAGTTAGTAGCGGCATCCAGGTTTACTTACATTTGTTTCATTTCAAACCTAGAAAACTCATTTGAAACCCACTTTTCGAGGAAAATCGTGAATTTGTAAAAATTCAGTATCTCACCTTCTTCCGTGGCTCTAACTTTGCCAATATTGGGACGATATAAAATAGCAATGTTTCAGTTAGTAGCGCATACAGGTTACTTACATTTGTTATTCAAACCTAGAAAACTCATTTTCGAAACCCACTTTCGAAGAAAAATCGTGAATTTGTAAAAAATTCGTTTCTAATTTTCCGTGCTCTAAAACCTTTGCCAAATATTGAGACGATATTTAAAAAAGCCAATGGTTTTCAGTTAGAGCTTCATCCAGTTTACTACTTTTGTCATTCAACCTAGAAAACTAATTTTGAAACCACTTTTCGAGAAAATCGGAATTTGTAAAAAATTCAGTTTTTCTCAACTTTTCCGTGCTCTAACTTTGCCAATATTGGGACGATTTAAAAATGCAATGTTTCAGTTAGTAGCGCATCCAGTTTACTTACTTTTGTCATTCAAACCTAGAAGAAAAACCTCATTTTGAACCCACTTTTCGAGAAAATCGTGAATGTAAAATCAGTTCTCTCAAATCTTCCGCTACTCTAACTTTCCAAATTGGGACGATATAAAAATAGCAATGTTTCCAGTTAGTAAAGCTGTCATCCAGTTTACTTACTTTTGTCATTCAAAACCAGAAAACTCCATTTTGAACCCACTTTCGAGAAATCGTGAATTTGTAAAATTCAGTATTCTCACCTCTTCCGTGCTGCTAACTTAGCAATATTGGGGACGATTTAAAAAAGCAATGTTTCAGTTAGTAGCGCATACAGGTTACTTTACATTTGTCATTCAAAACCTAGAAAAACTAATTTTGAACCCACTTTTCGAGTCAAATCGTGAATTGTAAAAATTCAGATTCTCAACTTTTCCGTGCTTCTAACTTGCCAATATTGGCACGATTTAAAAAAGCAATTGCTTCAGTTTAAAGTAGTCATCCAGTTTACTTACTTTTGTCATTCAAACCTAGAAAACTGATTTTTAACCCACTTTTCGAGAAAATCGTGAATTTGTAAAAATTCAGTTTTTTCCACTTTTCCGTTTTCTAACTTTTCCAATATTGGGACGATTTAAAAAAGCAATGTTTCAGTTAGTAGCTCATCCAGTTTACTACTTTGTCATTCAACCTAGAAAAACTCATTTTAACCCACTTTCGAGGAAACTCGTGAATTTGTTAAAATTCAGTTTTCTAAAACTTTTCCGGGCCTCTAACTTTGCCAATATTTGGCACGCATTTATAAAAAAGACAATGTTTCAGTAGTTAGCTGCATCCAGTTTACTTAACTTTTGTCATTCAAAACTAGAGAAAACTCATTTTGAACCCCCTTTCGAGAACAAATCGTTGATTTTTGATAAAAATTCAGTTTTCTCAACTTTTTCCAGTGCTCTAACTTTGCCCAATATTGAGACGATTAAAAAAGCAATGTATTCAGCTAGTAGCTCACCAGTTTACTTACATTGTCAGTTAAACCCAGAAAACTAATTTGAACCCACTTTCGAGAAAATTGTGAATTTGTAAAAAATTCAGTATTTCACATTCCGTGCTCTAACTTTCGCCAATATTGAGACGATTAAAAAAGCAAGTTTCAGGTTAGTAGCGCACCAGTTCTGATTTGGTCATTCAAATCCAGAAAACTCATTTGAACCCCACTTTCGAGAAAATCGTGAATTTTAAAAATTCAGTTTTCTCAACTTTTCCGTGCTCAAACTTTGCCAATATTGGGACGATTAAAAAAAGCAATGTTTCAGTTAGTAGCTCATACAGTTACTTACATTTTGTCATCAACCTAGAAAACTCATTTTGAACCCACTTTCGAGAAAATCGTGATTTGTAAAAATTCTGTATTCACATCTTCGTTTTCTAACTTAGTCAATATTGGACGAATTAAAAAAGCAATGTGTCAGTTAGTAGCGCTCACCAGTTTACATACATTTTGATTGCAAACACAGAAAACTCATTTTGAACCCACTTTTCAAAAAATCGTAAATTTGTAAAAAATTCAGTATTCTCCAATTTTTCCGTACTCTTACTAGCCAATACTGGGGACGATTTAAAAAAGCAATGTTTCAGTTCGTAGCTCATCCATGGTTTACTTACCTTTGTCATTCAAACCTAGAAAACTCATTTTGAACACACTTTTCGGAGAAAAAATGTGAATTTGTTAAAATTCAGTATTCTAACATCTTCCCGTGCCTAAATTAGCCATATTGGGACGATTTAAAAAAGCCATGTTTCAGTAGTAGCGCATCCGTTACTTACTTTTGTCATTCAAACCAGAAACCATTGACCCACTTTTCGAGAAAGAATAAGCGTGAATGTGCTAAAAATTCAGTTTTCTCCAACTTTTCCAGTGCTCTAACTTTGGCCAAATTGGGACGATTTAAAAAAGCAATGTTTCAGTTAGTAGCGCATACAGGTTACGTACATTTGTCATTCAAACCTAGGAAAAACTCATTTTGAAACCCACTTCGAGAAAATCGTGAACTGTAAAAACTTCAGGTTTCTACATCTTCCGTGCTCTAACTTAGCAACATTGGGAACGATTCAAAAAAGCAATGTTTCAGGTAGTAGCTCATCTAAGTTTACTACTTTTGTTTAAAATTTGAAATTAAACCCCCAAATTGAAAACTGTTTTTTAAAAAAAAATTTTTTCTCAAGTGGTTTCAAATGAGTTTTCTAGTTTGAATGACAAAAGTAAGTAACTGGAGAGCTAACTAACTGAACATTGCTTTTTTTGAATCGTCCCAATATTGGCTAATTTAGAGAAACGGAAGATGTGAGAAAACTGAAGTTTTACAAGTTCACGATTTTTCTCGAAAATGGGTTCAAAATGAGTTTTCTAGGTTTGAATGACAAATGTAAGTAACCTGTATGCGCTACTAACTGAAACATTGCTTTTTTAAATCGTCCATCTGTAATATTGGCAAGTTAGAGCACGGAAAGTTGAGAAAAACTGAATTTTTACAAATTCACGATTTTCTCGAAAAGTGGGTTCAAAATGAGTTTTCTGGGTTTGAATGACAAAAGTAAGTAAACGGGATGCGCTACTAACTGAAACATTGCTTTTTTTAAATCGTCCCAATAATGGCTAAGTTAGAGCACGGAAGATGTGAGAATACTGAATTTTAACAAATTCAAAATTTTTCCCTCGAAAAGTGTGTTCAAAATGAGTTTTCTGGGTTTTTGAATGACAAAAGTAAGTAACTGGATGAGCTACTAACTGAAACATTGCTTTTTTAAATCGTCCCAGTATTGGCTAAGTAAGAGAAACGGAAAAGTTGAGAATACTAAATTTTTAAAAATTTTACGATTTTTTGAAAAGTGGTCAAAAATGAGTTTTCGGGGTTTTGAATGAAAAATGTAAGTAAACTGGATGAGCTACTAACTGAAACATTGCTTTTTTAAATCGTCCCAATATTGACTAAGTTAGAAAACGGAAGATGTGAGAATACAGAATTTTTACAAATTCACGATTTTCTCGAAAAGTGGGTTCAAAATGAGTTTTCTAGGTTTGAATGACAAATGTAAGTAAACTGGATGAGCTACAAACTAAAACATTGCTTTTTAAATCGTCCCAATATTGGCAAAGTTAGAGCACGGAAAAGTTGAGAAAACTGAATTTTTACAAATTCACGATTTTCTCGAAAAGTGGGTCAAATGAGTTTTCTGGATTTGAATGACAAAAGTAAGTAAACTGGATGCGCTACTAACTGAAACATTGCTTTTTTAAATCGTCTCAATATTGGCAAAGTTAGAGCACGGAAGATGTGAGAATACTGAATTTTTACAAATTCACAATTTTCTCGAAAAGTGGGTTCAAAATGAGTTTTCTGGGTTTAAATGACAAATGTAAGTAAACTGGATGAGCTACTAGCTGAAACATTGCTTTTTTAAATCGTCTCAATATTGGCAAAGTTAGAGCACGGAAAAGTTGAGAAAACTGAATTTTTACAAATTCACGATTTTCTCGAAAGTGGGTTCAAATGAGTTTTCTAGGTTTGAATGACAAAATTTAAGTAAACTGGATGCGCTACTAACTAAACATTGCTTTTTTTAAATCGTGCCAATATTGGCAAGTTAGAGCACGGAAAAGTTGAGAAAACTGAATTTTTACAAATTCACGATTTTCTCGAAAAGGGGGTTCAAAATGAGTTTTCTAGGTTTGAATGACAAAAGTAAGTAAACTGGATGAGCTACTAACTGATACATTGCTTTTTAAATCGTCCCAATATTGGAAAAGTTAGAAACGGAAAAGTTGAGCAAACTGAATTTTTTACAAATTCACGATTTATCTCGAAAAGTGGGTCAAAATGAGTTTTTTCTAGGTTTGAATAACAAATGTAAGTAACCTGTATGTCGCTACTTAAATGAACTATTGCCTATTTTAGATCGTCAATATTGCGAAAGTTAGAGCGACGGAAGAGGTGAAATACTGAATTTACAACTTCCCACGATTTTTCCCTCGAAAAGTGGGTTCAAAATTAGTTTTCGAGGTTTGAATATACAAATTAAGTAAACTGATGCGCTTTACTAACTGAAAAAATTGCTTTTTAGAATCGTCCCAATATGGCAAAAGTTAGAGCACGGAGAAGTTGAGAATACTGAATTTTTTACAAATTCACGATTTTCTCGAAAGTGGGTTTCAAAATGAGTTTTCTGGTTTGAATGACAAAAGTAAGTAAACTGATATGAGACTACTAACACTGAAGCATTGCTTTTTTGAATCGTCCCAATATTGGCTAGTTAGAGCACGGAAGTTGTGAGAATACTCGAATTTTTACAAATTCACATTTTCTCGAAAGTTGGGTCAAATGAGTTTTCTGGGTTTTAAATGACAAATGTAAGTCACACTGGATAGCTACTAACTGAAACATTGCCGTTTTTAATGTGAATCGTCCCAATATTGGAAGTTAGAGCACGGGAACAGTTGAGAAACTGAATTTTTACAAATTCACGATTTTCTCGAAAGTGGGTTCAAAATAGTTTCTGGTTTTGAATGACAAAAGTAAGTAACCTGGATGCGCTACTAACTGAAACATTGCTTTTTTAAATCGTGTCCTATTGCAAAGTTAGAGCACGGCAAAGTTGATAAACTGAATTTTTACAAATTCACGATTTTCTCGAAAGTGGGTTCAAATTAAGTTTCTAGTTTGAATGACAAAGTAAAGTAAACTGATGAGCTACTAACTGAAACATTGCTTTTTTTAAATCGTCCAATATTCGAAAAGTTAGAAACGTAAAAGTTGGGAAAAAACTGAATTTTACAAATTCACGATTTTCTCGAAAAGTGGGTTCAAAATCAGTTTTCTAGTTTGAATGACAAAAGTAGTAAACTGGATGAGCTGACTAACTGGAAACATTGCTTTTTTTAATCCGTTCCCAATCTTGGCAAGTTACGCACGGAAAGTTGATAATACTGAATTTTTACAAATTCACGATTTTCTCGAGAAGTTGGGTTTCAAAATGAGGTTTCTAGGTTGAATGAACAAATGTAAGTAAACTGGATGACTACTAACTGAAACATTGCGTTTTTTAAAATCGTCCCAAATATTGGCAAAGTTAGAGCACGGAAAAAGTTGAGAAAACTGAATTTTTTTAACAAATTCACGATTTTCTCGGGGGGGGGGGGGGGGGAAAAAAAGTGGGTCAAAATGAGTTTTCTAGGTTGAATGACAAATGTAAAGTAAACTGTATGAGCTACTAACTGAAAACATTGCTTTTTAATTGTCCCAATATTGCCAAAGTTAAAGCACGGAAAAGTTGAAAATACTATATTTTTGACAAATTCACGGCTTTCTCGAAAAGTGGGATGAAATGAGTTTTCTAGTTAATGACAAAAAAGTAAGTAAACTGGATGCGCTACTAACTGAACCTTTGCATTTTTTAAGATCGTCTCCACAATTTGGCAAAAGTTAGAGCACGGAAAAGTTGAGAAAACTGATTTTACAAAAAACATTCACGATTTTCTCGAAAAGTGGGTTCAAAATGAGTTTTTTAGGTTTGAATGACAAATGTAAGTAACTGGATGAGCTACTAACTGATACAATGCTTATTTAAATCGTCCCAATTTTGGAATAGTTAGAGCACGGAAAGTTGAGAATACTGAATTTTTACAAATTCACGATTTTCTCGAAAAGTGGGTTCAAAATGAGTTTTCTAGGTTTGAATGACAAATGTAAGTAAACTGGATGAGCTACTAACTGAAACATTGCTTTTTTAAATCGTCCCAATATTGGCTAAGTTAAGCACGAAGATGTTGAGAATACTGAATTTTTACAAATTCACAATTTTCTCGAAAAGTGGGTTCAAAATGAGTTTTCTAGGTTTGAATGACAAATGTAAGTAAACTGGATGAGCTACTAGCTGATACATTGCTTTTTCAAATCGTCCCATTGTTGGCAAAGTTAGAGCACGGAAAAGTTGAGAAAACAGAATTTTTACAAATTCACGATTTTCTCGAAAAGTGGGTTCAAAATGAGTTTTCTAGGTTTGAATGACAAAATGTAAGAAAACTGATGCGCTACTAACTGAAACATTGCTTTTTTAAATCGTGCCAATATTGGCAAAGTTAGAGCACGGAAAAGTTGAGAAATTGAAAAAACTGAAATTTTTACAAATTCACGATTTTCAAAAAAGGGGGTTCAAAATGATTTTTTTCTGGGTTTGAATGACAAAAGAAAGTAAACTGAGCCTACTAACTGAAACATTGCTTTTTTTAAATCGTCCCAATATTGGTAAAGTTAGAGCACGGAAAAGTTGAGAAAACTGAATTTTTACAAATTCACGATTTTCTCGAAAAGTGGGTTCAAAATGAGTTTTCTAGGTTTGAATGACAAATGTAAGTAACCTGTATGCGCTACTAACTGAAACATTGCTTTTTAAATCGTCCCAATATTGGCTAAGTTAGAGCACGGAAGAGGGAGAATATTGAATTTTTACTAATTCACGATTTTCTCGAAAGGTAGGTTCAAAATGAGTTTTCCTTAGGTTTCAATGACAAATGTAAGTAAAACTGGATTGAAGCTACTAACTGAAACATTGCTTTTTTAAATCGTCCCTATGATTGCTAATGTTAGAGCACGAAGATGTGAGAATCTGATTTTTACAATTCACAATTTTCTCGAAAGTGGGTTCAAAATGAGTTATTCTGGTTTTGAATGACCAAATGTAAGTAAAATGGATGAGCTCCTAACTAAACATGGATTTTTTTAAATCGTCCCAATATTTTCAAAGTTAGAGCAGCGGAAAAGTGGAGAACTTAATTTTTACAAATTCACGATTTTCTCGAAAAGTGTGGTTCAAATGAGTTTTCTAGGTTTGAATGACAAAAGTAAGTAAAACTGGATGGGCTGACTAACTGAAACATTGCTTTTTCAAATCGTGTCGGCAATTATTGGCAAAGTTGAGAGCCACGGAAAAGTTGAGAAAACTGAATTTTACAAATTCACGATTTTCTCGAAAGTGGAGGTGTCAAAATATAGTTTTCCCTTTTTGAATGACAAAAGTAAGTAAAGCTGGATGCGCCTACTAACCTTTGGAAAAAAAAAAAAAACCAAAAATTGCGCCTTTTTTTAAATCGTGCCAATATTGGCAAAGTTAGAGTCAGCAGGAAAATTGAGAAAACTGAATTTTCACAAATTCATCGATTTTCTTCGAAAGTGGGTCAATATTATTTTCTGGTTGACTGACAAAAGTAAGTAAACTGGATGCGCGTCTAACTGAAACTTGCTGTTTGGTTAAATTGGGTCCAATATTTTCAAAGTTATAGCACGGAAAAGTTGAGAAAACTAAATTTTTAAAAATTCACGGTTTTGTACTCGAAAATGGGTTCAAAATCGTTTTCTAGGTTTGAATTAACAAAAGTGTTAAAGTAAAAAAAAAAAACTGGGAAAATGCGCTACTAACTGAAACATTGCTTTTTAATGCGGTCCAATATGGCAAAGTTAGAGCACGGACAGTTGAGAATACTGCATTTTTTACAACTTCTTCTTTCTCGAAAAGTGGGTTGAAAAATTAGTTTTCTTCTAGGGTTTGAATGACCAAAAGTACAGTAAACTGGATGGCTAACTAACTGAAACATTGCTTTTTTTAATCGTCCAATATTGGCTATTAGAGTAGGAAAGTGAGAATACTGAATTTTTTACATTCACGATTTTTCTCGAAAAGAGGTGGGTTCAAAATGAGTTTTCTAGGTTTGAATGACAAATGTAAGTAAACTGGATGAGCTACTAACTGATACATTGCTTTTTAAATCGCGTTCCAATTATTGGCTAAGTTAGATCGCACGGAAGATGTGAAAATACTGAATTTTTACAAATTCTTTCTCGAAAAGTGGGTTGAAAATTAGTTTTTTTTTTTTTTTTTTTTTTTTCCCTATTTTGATGACAAAAGTAAGTAAACTTGATGAGCTACTAACTGAACATTGCTTTTTTTAAATCATAGCCACGTATATTGGCAAAGTTGAGAGCACGAAAAAGTTGAGAAAAAACTGAATTTTGTGTACAATTCACGATTTTTCTCGAAAAGTGGGTTTCAAAATTAAGTTTTCTGGTTTGAATTACAAAAGTAAGTAAACTGATTCGCTACTAACTGAAACATTAGGCTTTTTTAAATCGTCCCAATATTGGCAAGTTAGAGCACGGACAAAGTTGACGAAATGAATTTTTACAAATTCACACGATTTTCTCGAAAAGTGGTGTTCAAGAATTAGTTTTTTCTGGGTTTGAATGACAAAAGTAAGTAAACTGGATGCGCTACTGACCTGAACTTGCTTTTTAAATCGTCCTCAAAATTTTCAAAGTTAAGCACGAAAAGTTGAGAAAACTTGAATTTTTACCAATTCACGATTTTCCTCGAAAAGTGGGTTCAAAATGATTTTTTATTAGTTTGATATGATACAAATGTGTAAACTGATGCGCTACTAACTGAACATTTGCTTTTTGTAAATCGTCCGCAATATTGGCAAAGTTAGAGCCACGGAAGTTTGAGAATACTGTAATTTTTACAATTCTTCTCGAAAGTGGGTTGAATTAGTTTTCTAGGTTTGAATGACAAACAGTAAGTAAAGCCTGGATGAGCTACCTAGACTGAAACATTGCTTTTTAAATCGTCCCAATATTGGCAAAGTGTAGAGCACGGAAAGAGTTGAGAAAAACTGGAATTTTACAAATTCACGGCTAAGTATAGTAGCACGGACAAAGGTGAGAGTACTGAATTTTTACAAATTCCGAATTTTACTCGAAAAGTGGTCCAAAATGGAATTTTCTGGGTTTGAATGACAAATGTAAGTAAGCTGGGTTCAAAATGAGTTTTCTAGGTTGAATGCAAAATTACGTAAACTGGATAGGAGCTACTGAACCTGAGAACATTGCTTTTTTAAAGCGTCCCTAATATGCAAAGTTAGAGCACTGGAAAAGTTGAGAAAACTTAATTTTTACAAATTTCATGATTTTCTTGTCTTCGAAAAGTGGTTTCAAATGAGTTTTCTAGGTTTTAATGACAAAAGTAGTAAAGCTGATGGGCTACTAACTGAAAACATTGCTTTTTAATCGTGCCAATATTGGCAAAGTAGAGCACGGAGAAAGTTTGAGGAAAACTGAATTTTACAAATTCCACGATTTTCTCGAAAATGGGTTCAAATTAGTTTTCCTGGGTTTGAATGACAAAAGTAGTAAACTGGATGCGCTACTACTGAAACATTGCTTTTTAAATCGCCCTATTTTCAAAGTTAGAGCACGGAAAAGTTGAGAAAACTTGAATTTTCACAAATTCACCTGATTTTCTCGAAAGTTGGTTCAATATTAGTTTTGCTGGGTTTGATGACACAAAGTAACTAAACCTGGATGTCTCTAGCTAACTGAACATTGTCGTTTTTTAAATTGTCCCAATATTTTCAACAGTTAGAAGCACGGAAAGTTGAGAAAACTAAATGTTTTAAAAAATTCACGGTTTTTTCTCGAAAAGTGGGTTCAAAATCAAGTTTTCTAGTGAATGACAAAAGTAAAGTAGATGGATGCGCTACACTAACTGAAACATTGCTTTTTTTAAATCGTCCCCAATTTGGCAAAGTTAGAGCAGCGAAAAGTTGAGACTACTAATTTGTTTACAAATTCTTTCTCGAAAAGTTGGGTTGAAAATTAGTTTTCTTTCTAGGTTTGAAATGGCACAAACGGTAATTAAACTGATGAGCTAGCTAAACTGAACATGTGCTTTTTTAAATCGTCCCATATTGTCTAAGTTAAGAGTACGGAAAAGTTGAGACTACTGAATTTTTTTTCAATTCACGATTTTCTCGAAAAGTGGGTTCAATGAGTTTTCTAAGGTTTGAATGACAAATGTAAGTAAACTTGATTGAAGCTACTAAACTGAAACATTGCTGTTTTTAAATCGTCCACTATTTGAGTGGCTAAGTTTTAGAGCACGGAAGATGGTGCAATACTGATATTTTTACAAATTCTTTCTCGAAAGGGGGTTCAAAATGAGTTTCTAGGTTTGAATGACAAAATTAAGTAAACTGGATGAGCTACTAACTGAAACATTGCTTTTTTAAATCGTCCCAATATTGGCAAGTTAGAGCAGGGAAAAATTTGAGAAAACTTAATTTTTACAAATTCACGATTTTCTCGAAAAGGGGGTTTAAAAATGATTTTTCTAGGTTTGAATGAAAAAAAGAAAGTAAACGGAGGGCCTACAAACTGAAAATTGTTTTTTTAAATCGCCCAATATTGGCAAGTTAGAGCACGAAAAGTGAGAAATAAATTTTTTTAAAAAATTACGATTTTCCAAAAAGGGGTTAAAAATTTTTTCTAGGTTTGAATGAAAAAGTAAGAAAACGGATGCGTACTAACTAAAACCATTCTTTTTAACGTCCCAATATTCAAAGTTAGAGCACGAAAAGTTGGGAAAAAAACGAATTTTTACCAAATTCACGATTTTTCAAAAAAGGGGGTTCAAATGATTTTCTGGGTTTGGCAAAAGTAAGAAAACTGGATGCGCAAAACTGAAACTTTGCTTTTTTTAAAATTTTAGCCCAATTTTTTCAAATTTTAGAGCACGGAAATTTGAGAAAACTAAATTTTAAAAATTCACTTTTTTTTCAAAAAGGGGGTTTCAAAAAATTTTCTGGTTTGAATGACAAAGTAAGTAAACTGGATAGCTCTAACTAAAAAATTGTTTTTTTAAATCGTCCCAATATTTGGGAGCGGAAAGTGAGAATTAAAATTTTTACAATTAAACGATTTTCTAAAAAGGGGGTTTAAAAATAGTTTTCGGGTTTGAATGAAAAGTAAGAAAAATGGATGGCTACAAAACGAAACTTGCTTTTTTAAATCGTCCCAATTTTTGGAAAAGTTAGAGAGGGAAAGGGAAAAACTAATTTTTTAAAAATTTTACGTTTTTCTAAAAAGGGGGTTAAAAAAATTTTTTCTAGGTTGATGAAAAAATAAGTAAGGGGATGCCTCTAAAAAAAATTGTTTTTTTAAAATCGCCCCAATTTTTAAAAAGTTGGAAAAAGTTGAGAAATGAATTTTACAATTAGTTTTCTCAAAAAGGGGTTAAAAAATGAGTTTTCTAGGTTTGAATGACATTAGTAAGTAAACTGGAAAGCTACAAATAAAAAACATTGTTTTTTTTAAACGCCCCAATATTGGTAAGTTAAAGCACGGAAAAGTTGAGAAAAATAAATTTTTAAAACAAATTTACGATTTTCTCAAAAAAGGGGTTTCAAAGGGTTTTTCTAGGTTGAATGACAAAAGTAAGTAAACGGGTAGCTACTAACTGAAACATTGTTTTTTAAATCCCCCAATTTTTTCAATTTAGAGCACGGAAAAAGTTAAAAAAAGAATTTTTAAAATTCACGATCTCGAAAAGGGGGGTTCAAATGAATTTTCGGGTTTTAAATGACAAATATAAGTAAACTGGATGCGTACTAACTGAAACATTGTTTTTTAAATCACCCCAATTTTTTCAAAGTTAGAGACGGAAAAGTTGAGAAACTGAATTTTTTTACAAATTTACGTTTTTCTCAAAAAGGGGGTTTCAAAAGGGTTTTTCTGGGTTTGAATGACAAAGAAAGTAAACGGATGCGCTAAAACTGAAACATGTTTTTTAATGTCCAATATGGTAAGTTAGAGCACGAAAGAGGGAGAATACGAATTTTTAAAATTTCACGATTTTTCAAAGTGGGTCAAAATTTAATTTTTGGGTTTGAATGACAAAAGTAAGTAAACTGGATCGCTACAAACTGAAACATTGCTTTTTAAATGTCCCCAATTGGGAAAGTTAGAGCACAGAAAAAATTTTTGAGAAAAAAATTTTTTTATAAATTCAGTTTTTCCGAAAAGTGGGTTCAAAATAGTTTTGGGGTTTGAATGAAAAAAGAAGTAAACTGGAGCGCTACTAACTGAAACATTTTTTTTTTAAATCGCCCAATTTTTTCAATTTAGCGCACGGGAAAGTTGAGGAAAACTGAATTTTACAAATTCACGATTTTCTCGAAAAGTGGGTTAAATGAATTTTCTGGGTTGAATGACAAAAGTGAGTACACGGCATGAGCTATAACTGAAAACATTGCTTTTTAAATCGTCCCATATATTTTCAAATTTAGAGCACGGAAAAGTTGAGAACTCAAGTATTTTACAACATTCACGATTTTCTCGGAAAAGTGGGTTCAAAATTAGTTTTCTAGGATTTGAATGACACAAGTAAGTAAACTGGAATGAAGCTACTAACGGAAAACATTGCTTTTTTAAATCGTCCCAATATGGCTAAGTTAGAGCACGGAAAGTTGAGAAAGCGAATTTGTACAAATTTACGATTTTCTGAAAAGTGGGTTCAAAATGAGTTCTAGGTTTGAAAGACATAAGTAAGTTAAAACTGATGGCTACTAACTGGAACATTGCTTTTTTAATTCGTGCCAAATATTGGCAAGTTAGAGCACGGAAAAGTTGATAACTGAATTTTACAAAATTCACGATTTTTCGAAAAGTGGGTCAAATTAGTTTTCTCGGTTGAATGGACAAAAGTAGTAAATGATTAAGCTCACTAATGAAAACATTGATTGTTTCTAAATCGTCCCAATATTGGCTAAGTTAGAGTACGAAAAGTTGAGAATTTGAATTTTACCAAATTCACGATTTTCTCGGAAAAAGTGGGATCCAAAATGAATTTTCTGGGTTGAAATGACAAAAAGTAAAGTAAACTGGATGCGCTACTAAACGAATCATTTCTTTTATTAATTCGTCCCAATATTTTTCAAAGTTAGGATCACGGAAAAGTTGAGAAAAACTGAATTTTACAAATTTACGATTTTCTCGAAAAGTGGCGTCAAAATTAGTTTTCGAGGTTTGAATGACAAAAAGTAAGTAAACTGGATGCGCTACTAACTGACACATGCTTTTTTAAATCGCCCCAATATTTTCAAGTTAGAGCACGGGAAAAGTTGATAAAACTGAATTTTTTACAAATTTCCACGATTTTCTCGAAAAGTGGGTTCAAAATGATTTAGGGGTTAAATGACAAAAGTAAGTAAAAATGGATGCGCTACTAACTGCAAACATTGCTTTTTTAAGTCGTCCCATATTTTCAAAGTTAGAGCACTGGAAAAGTAGAAAACTGAATTTTACAAAAATTCACGATTTTCTCGAAAGTGGGTTAAAAAATGAGTTTCTGGGTTGAATGAACAAAGTAAGTAAACGGATGCGCTACTAAACTGAAACATTGCTCTTTTAAATCGTCCCAATATTTTCAAAGTGAGAGTCACGGGAAGTTGTGAAAAACTGAATTTTTACAAAATTCACGATTTTCTCGAAAAGTGGGTTCAAAATGAATTTCTGGGTTTGAATACAAAAGTAGTAAACTGGATGAGCTACCTCAACTGAAACTTTGCTTTTTAAATGGTCCCAATATTTTTCAAAGTTAGAGCACGGAAAAGTGAGAAAACTGAATTTTACAAAATTACGATTTTCTCGAAAGTGGTTCAAATTAGTTTTCTAGGTTTGAAATGACAAAAGTAAGTAAACTGGTGCGCTATTAACTGAAACATGCTTTTTAAATCCGCCCAATATCTTCAAGTTAGAGCACGGAAAAGTTGATAAAACTGAATTTTTACAAAATTCACCGTTTTCTCGAAAAAGTGGGTTCAAAAGGAATTCTCTGGGTGTGAAGGACAAAAAGTAAAAAAAAAAGGTAAACTGGATGCGCTACAACTGAAACAGGCTTTTTTAAATCAGTCCCAATATTTTCAAAAGTTAGAGCACGGAAAAGTTGAGAAAACTGAATTTTTACAAATTCACGATTTCCGAAAAGTGGTTCAAAAGGAATTCTCGGGTTGAATGACAAAAAGTCAGTAAACTGGATGCGCTTACTAACTGAAAACATTGCTTTTTAAAGCGTCCCAATATTTCAAAGTTCGAGCACGGAAAAGTTGAGAATACTGAATTTTTACAAGTTCACGATTTTCTCGAAAAGTGGGTTATCAAATTAATTTTCTAGGTTTTGAATGACAAAAGTAAGTATTAAAACGGATGCGCTACTAACTGTAAAACATGCTTTTTAAATCGTGCCAATATGGCAAGTGAGAGCACGGCAAAGTTGATACAACTGAATTTTACAAATCACGATCTTCGCGACAAGTGGGTTCAAAATAGTTTCTAGTTTGAATGACAAAAGTAAGAAATGGATAAGCTACTAACTGAAACATTGATTCTTTAAATCGTCCCAATCATTGCTAAGTTAGGTACCGGAAAAGTGAGAATACTGAATTTTTACAAATCACGATTTCTCGAAAAGTGGGATCAAATGAATTGTCTGGGTTGAATGACAAAGTAAGTAAACTGGATTGCGCTACTAACTGAAACATGCTTTTTTTAAATCGTCCCATATTTTCAAAAGTTAGAGCCGGAAAAGTTAGAAAACTGAATTTTACCAAATTCGATTTCTCGAAAAGTGGGTTCAAATAGTTTTCAGGTTTGAATGACAAAAGTAAGTAAACTGGATAAGCTATAACTGAAAACATTGCATTTTTAAATCGTCCCAATATTGGCCTAAGTTAGAGCCGGAAAAGTTGAGAAAGCTGAATTTTTACAAAATTACGATTTCTCGAAATGGGTTCAAAAATGAGTTTTCTAGGTTGAATGACTTAAGTAAGTTAACTGGATGCGCTACTTCCCCACGAAACATTCACGATTTTCTCGAAAAGTGGGTTCAAAATTAGTTGTCTAGGTTTGAAGGACCAAAAGAAGTAAACGGATAAGCTACTAACTGAAACATTGATTTTAAATCGTCCCAATATTGGCTAAGTTAGAAGTTACGGAAAAAGTGAGAATACTGAATTTACAAATCACGATTTTCTCGAAAAAGTGGGATCAAAATGAATTTTCGGGGTTTGAATGACAAAAGTAAGTAAACTGGATGCGCTACTAATGAATCATTGCTTTTTTAAAATCTCCCAATATTTCAAAGTTAGAGCCTCGGAAAAGTGAGAAAACTGAATTTTTAACACAATTTTACGATTTTTCGAAAAAGTGGTTCAAAATAGTTTCTAGGTTGAATGACAAAAAGTAAGTAAACTGGATGCGCTACGTAACTGAAACAATGCTTTTTTAAATCGCCCAAATTTCAAAAGTTAGAGCACGGAAAAGTTGATAAAATGAATTTTTACAAATTCACGATGTTCGAAAAGTGGTTCAAAATGAATCCTCTGGGTTTGAAGACAAAAGTAAGTAAACTGATGCGCATACTAACTGAAACATTGCTTTTTTAAATCGTCCCAATATTTTCAAAGTTAGAGCACGGAAAAGTTGAGAAAAACTGAATTTTTAAAATTCACGATTTTCTCGAAAAGTGGGTTCAAAAGAGTTTTTGGGTTTGAATGACAAAAGTAAAAGTAAACTGGATGCGCTACTAACTTGAAACATTGCTCTTTAAATCTCCCAAATATTTTCAAAGGTTTAGAGCACGGAAAGTTGTGAAAACTGAATTTTTACAAATTCACGATTTTTTCCGAAAAGTAGGGTTCAAAATGAATTTTCTGGTTTGAATGACAAAAAGTAAGTGGGGCAAACTGATGAGCTACTAACTGAACAGGCTTTTTTAATTCGTCCCAATATTTCAAAGGTTAGAGGACGGAAAAAGTTGAGAAAACTGAATTTTACAAATTTACGATTTCTCGAAAAGTGGGTTCAAAAATTAGTTCTCTAGGTTGAATGAGCAAAAGTAAGTACCTGATGGCGCTACTAAACTGAAAACATTGCTTTTTTAAATCGCCCAATATTTTTCAAAGTTAGAGCACTGAAAAGTTGATACAAAACTGAATTTTTACAAAATTCACGATTTTCTCGAAAAGTGGGTTCAAAAATGCCATTCTCTGGGTTGAATGACAAAAGTTAAGTAAAACTGGATGCGCTAATAACGAACATTGCTTTTTTAAATCGTCCCAATATTTTCAAAGTTAGAGCACGGAAAAGTTGAGAAAACGGAATTTTACAAATTCCGATTTATCGAAAAGTGGTTCAAAGAAATTCTCTGGGTTTGAATGACAAAAGGTAAGTAAACTGGATGCGCTACTAACTGAAACATTGTATCTTTTTTAAATCGTCCCAATATTTTCAAAGTTAGAGCCCCACGGAAAAGTTGAGAAAGCTGAATTTTCCAAATTTACGATGTTCTCGAAAAGTGGGTTCAAATGAGTTTTCTAGGGTTTGAATGACATAAGTAGTTAAACTGGATGCGCTACTAACTGAAACATTGCTTTTTAAAATCGTGCCAATATTGGCACAAAGTAGAGCACGGAAAAAGTTGATAAAAACTGAAGTTTACAAATCACGATTTTCTCGAAAAGTGGGTTCCAAATTAGTTTCTAGGTTTGAATGACAAAAGAAGAAACTGGATAAGCACTAACGAAAACATGATTTTTTAAATCGTCCCATACTTGGCTAAGTAGAGACTGGAAAGTTGAGAATACTGAATTTTTACAAATTCACGATTTCTCGAAAAAAGTGGATCAAAATGAATTTTCGGGTTGAATGACAAATGTAAGTAAACTGGATGAGCTACCAACTGAAAACATTGCTTTAAAATCGTCCCAATATTTTTCCAAAGTGAGCACGAAAAGTTGAGAAACCTGAATTTTTACAAATTTACGATTTTCTCGAAAAGTGGGTTCAAAATTAGTTTCTAGGTTGACTGACAAAAGTAAGTAACGCGAGGCGCTACTAACTGAAACATGCTTTTAAATTCGCCAACCAATATTTTCAAAGTTAGAGCACGGAAAAGGTGATAAAACTGAATTTTTTACAAATTCCGATTTCTCGAAAGTGGGTTCAAAATGAATTCTCGGTTTGAATGACAAAAAGTAAGTAAAACTGGATGCGTACTAACTGAAACAGTGCTTTTTTAAATCGTCCAATATTTTAAAGTTAGAGCACGGAAAGTTGAGAAAACGAATTTTTACAAATTCACGATTTTCTCGAAAAGTGGGTTCAAAATGAGTTTTCTGGGTTTGAATGACAAAGTAAGTAAACTGGGATGCGCTTACTAACTGAACATGCTTTTTAATCGTCCATATTTTCAAAGTTAGAGCACGGGAAAGTTGTGAAAACTGAATTTTTACAAATTCACGATTTTCCGAAAAAGTGGGTTCAAATGAATTTTCTGGGTTTGAATGACAAAAGTAAGGAAACTGGATGAGCTACTTAACTGAAACATGCTTTTTAAATCGTCCAATATTTCAAGTTAGAGCAACGGAAAAGTTGAGAACTCCAGGTATTTTTACAAATTCACGATTTTCTCGAAAAGTGGGTTCAAAATTAGTTTTCTAGGTTTGAATGACAAAATTAAGTAAACTGTATGAGCTACTAACTGAAACATTGCTTTTTAAATCGTCCCAATATTGGCAAAGTTAGTAGCACGGAAAAGTGAGAAAAACTAAATTTTTACAATTTTACGATTTTCTTGAAAAGTGGGTTCAAAATTAAGTTTTCAGGTTTGCATGGACCAATAGTAAGTAAACTGATGCGCTACTAAACTGAAAAACCATTGCTTTTTAAATCGTCGCAATATTTTCAAAGTTAGAGCACGAAAAAGTTGAGAAAACAGAATTTTTACAAAATTTACGATTTCTCGAAAAGTGGTTCAAATAGTTGCTAGGTTGAATGACAAAAGTAAAGTAAACTGGATAAGCTACTAACTGAAAACATTGCTTTTTTAAATCGTCCCAATATTTTCAAAGTTAGATACGGAAAAAGTTGAGGGGGGGGGGGGGGGTGGGGGGGTGTGCAATACTGAATTTTTACAAATCACGATTTCTCGAAAAGTGGGATCAAAATAAATTTTCTGGGTTGAATGACATATGTAAGTAAAGCTGGATGCGCTACATCCAACTGTTAAACATTGCTTTTTTAAATCGTCCCAATATTTTCAAAGTTAGAGCACGGAAAAAGTGAGAAAGATGGAATTTTTACAAATTTACGATTTTCTCGAAAGTGGGTCAAAATGAGTTTTCTAGGTTGAATGACATAAGTAGTTAACTGGATGCGCTACTACACTGAAACATTGCCTTTTTAAAGCGTCCCAAATTGGCACAGTTAGAGCACGGAAAAGTTGAGAAAACGAATTTTTTACAAATCACGATTTTCTCGAAAAAGGGGTTCAAAATAGTTTTCTAGGTTTGATGACAAAAGTAAGTAAATGGATGCGCTACTAAACTGAAAACATGCTTTTTTAAATCGTCCCAATATTTTCAAAATTAGAGCACGAGAAAAGTTGAGGAAAACGATTTTTACATATTCACGATTTTCTAGAAAATGGTCAAAAAATTAGTTTTCTAGGTTGAATGACAAATGTAAGTAAACTGGCACGTGCTTACAACGAAACATTGCTTTTAAATCGTCCCAAATATTGCTAAGGTTAGATTACGGAAAAGTTGAGAAACTGCATTTTCAAATCACGATTTTCTCGAAAAGTGGATCAAAATGAATTTTCTGGGTTTGAATGACAAAATGTAAGAAATGGATGAGCTAAAACTGAAACATGCTTTTAAAATCGTCTCAATAATGGCTAAGTTAGAGCACGGAAAGATGTGAGAATACTGAATTTTACCAATTCACGATTTTCTCGAAAAGGGGTTCAAAAAATGATTTTCAGGTTTGAATGACAAAAGTAAGTAAACTGGATGAGCTACACAACGAACATTGCTTTTTTAAAATCGCTCCCCAATATTGGCAAAAGTTAGAGCACGGAAAAAGTTGAGGAATACTGAAGTTTCCAAATTCACGATTTCTCGAACAAGTGGTTCAAATGAGGTTTCTAGGTTTAATGACAAATGTAAAGTAACTGATGAGCTATACCTGAAACATTGCTTCTTAAATCGTCCCTCAATATTGGCTAAGTTAGAGTACGGAAAAGTGAGAATACTAATTTTTTACAAATTCACGATTTTCTCGAAAAGTGGGTTCAAAATGAGTTTTTAGGTTGACTGACAAAAGTAAGTAAACTGGATGAGATACTAACTTGAAACATGCTTTTTAAATCGTCCCAATATTTTCAAAGTTGCGCAACAGAAAAGTTGAGAAACTCAGTATTTTTAAAATTCCCGATTTTCTCGAAAAGTGGTTCAAACTTAGTTTCTAGGTTTGTAAGACAAAAGTAGTAAACTGGAGAGCTACTAACTGAAACATTGCTTTTTAATCATCCCAATATTTCAAAGTTAGAGCAGGAAAAGTTGAGAAAAACTGAATTTTAACCAAATTTACGTTTTCTTGAAGAGTGGGTTCAAATGGAGTTTTCTTGGGTTTTGCATGACAATAGTAAGTTAAACTGGATGCGCTTACTAACTGAAACATGCTTTTTTAACTGTCACATATTTTCAAAGTTAGAGACGGAAAAGTTGATAAAACTGAATTTTTACAAATTCACCATTTTCTCTAAAAAGTGGCGTCAAAATATAGTTTATAGGTTGAATGACAAAGTAAGTAAACTGGATGAGCTGCTACACTGAAACATGCTTTTTGCAAAAATCGTCCCAATATGGGCTAAGTTAGAGACGAAAAGTGAGAAAACTGAATTTTTACAAATTCCCGATTTTCCGAAAATGGATCAAATGAAATTTTCTGGTTGAATGACAAATGTAAGTAACTGGATGAGCTATAACTGAACATTTGCTTTTTAAATCGTCCAATATTTGAGCTAAGTTGAGCACGGAAGATGTGAGAATACTGAATTTTTACAAATTCACGATTTTCTCGAAAAGTGGGTTCAAAATGAGTTTTCTAGTTTGAATGACAAAAAGTAAGTAAACTGGATGAGCTACTAACTGACAACATTGCTTTTAACTACCAATATTTGGCAAAGTAGAGCACGAAAAGTTGAGAATACTGAATTTTTACAAATTCACGATTTTCTCGAAAAGTGGGATTCAAAATGAGTTTTCTAGGTTTGAATGGACAAATGTAAGTAAACTGGATGAGCTACTAATGAAACAATTGCTTCTTTTAAATGTCCAATATTGGCTAAGTTAGAGACGGGAAAAAGTGAGAAAAACTTAATTTTAACAAATTCCCGATTTTCTCGAAAGGGGTTCAAAATGAGTTTTTCTAGCGTTTGAATGACAAAAAGTAAGTAAAACTGGAGAGCTAATAACTGAAAACATGCTTTTTTAAATCGTCCCATATTTTCAAAGTTAGAGCACAGAAAAGTTGAGAATCAGTATTGTTACAAATCCCGATTTCCCCCGAAAAAGTGGTCAAATGTTCTAGGTTTGAATGACAAAAGTAAGTAAACTGGATGAGCTACTAACTGAAAACATTGCTTTTTTAAAATCATCCCAATATTTTCAAAGTAGAGCACTGAAAGTTGAGAAAACTGATTTTTACAAATTTACGATTTTCTTTGAAGAGGTGGGTTCAAATGATTTCTGGGTTTGCATGACAATAGTAAGTGCAAACTGGATGCGCTACTAACTGAAAACATTGCTTTTTTAAATGTCCAATATTCAAGTTAGAGCACGGAAAAAGTTGATAAAACGGAATTTTTTACAAAATTCACCATTTTCTCGTAAAAGTTGGTTTCAAAATTAGTTTACTAGGTTTGAAATGACAAAAGTTAAGAAACTGGATGAGCTGCTAACGGAAACATTGATTTTAAATAGTCCCAATATTGGCTAAAGGAGAGCACGGAAAAGTTGAGAATTCGAATTTTACAAATTCACGATTTTCTCGAAAGTGGGTTCAAAATGAGTTTTCTAGGTTTGAATGACAAAACTAAAGTAAAACTGGATGAGCTACTAACTGAAACATTGCTTTTTTAATCTCCCAATATTGGCAAAGTTAGGAGCACGGAAAAGTTGAGAAAAACTGAATTTTTACAAATTCACGATTTTCTCGAAAAGTGGGTTCAAAATGAGTTTTTAGGTTTTGAATGACAAATGTAAGTAAAACTGGATGAGCTACTATACTGGAAACATGCTTTTTAAATCGTCCCAATATTGGACTAAGTTAGAGTACGGAAAGTGAGAAAACTTAATTTTACAAATTCACGATTTCTCGAAAAGTGGGTTCAAAATGAGTGTTTAGGTTGAATGAAAAAGTAAGTAAACCGGATGAGCTACTAACTGAAACATTGCTTTTTTAAATCGTCCCAATATTTCAAATAAGAGCACGGAAAAGTTGAGAATCAGTATTTTACAAAATTCACGATTTTCAGAAAAGGGTTCAAAAGTAGTTTTTCTAGGTTTGAATGACAAAGTAAGTAAAACTAGATGAGCTACCAACTGAAACATGTGCTTTTTTAATCGTCCAATATGGCTAAGTTAGAGTACGGAAACAGTGAGAGTACGAATTTTTACAAATTAACGATTTTCTCGAAAAGTGGGATAAAATGAATTTCTGGGTTTGAATGACAAATGTAAGTAAACTGGATGAGCTACTAAGCTGAAACATTGCTTTTTTAAATCGTCCCAATCTTGCTACGTTAGAGCACGGAAGATGTGAGAATACTGAATTTTTACAAATTCACGATTTTCTCGAAAAGTGGGTTCAAAATGAGTTTTCTAGGTTTGAATGACAAAAGTAAGTAAACTGGATTGAGCTACTAACTGAAACATTGCTTTTTAAATGTCCCAATATTGCCAAGTGGGGGTAGAGCACGGAAAAGTTGCGAATACTGAATTTTTACAAATCACGATTTTCTCGAAAAGTGGGTCAAAATGAGTTTTCTAGGTTTGGAATGACAAATGTAAGTAAACATGGATGAGCTACAACTGAAACATTGCTTCTTTAAATCGTCCAATATGGCTAAGTTAGAGTACGGAAAAGTGAGAAAACTTAATTTTTACAAATTCCGATTTTCTCGAAAAGTGGGTTCAAAAATGCGTTTCTCGGTTTGAATGACAAAAGTAATAAACTGGATGAGCTACTAACTGAAACATTGCTGTTTTTAAATAGTCCCAATATTTCAAGTTAGAGCACGGGAAAGTTGTGAAAACATGAATTTACAAATTCGATTTTTCTCGAAAAGTGGGTTCAAAATTAGGTTTTAAGGTTTGAATGACAAAAGTAAGTAAACGGATTGACTACTAACTGAAACATGCTTTTTAAAATCGTCCCAATATTGGCTAAGTTAGAGTACGGAAAAGGTTGAGAGAACTGAATTTTTACAAATTTACGATTTTCCGAAATAAGTGGGTGCAAAATGTGTTTTCTAGGTTGCATGACAATAGTAAGTAAACTGGATGCGCTACTACTGAACATTGCTTTTTTAAATCGTTTCCCAATATTGGCCCTAAGTTGAGAGTACGGAAAAGTGAGAAACACTGAATTTACAAATTTACGATTTTCCGAAAAGTGGTTCAAAAATGTGTTTTTCTAGGTTTGCATGACAATAGTAAGTAAACGATGCGCTACCAACTGAAACATGCTTTGTTAAATCTTATTTTTAATATTTTTTTGTTGTCCCAATATTTTCAAAGCTAGAGCACGAAAAGTTTGATAAAACTGACTTTTTTACAAATTCACCATTTTCTCGAAAGTGGGTTCAAAATTAGGTTTCTAGGTTTGAATGACAAAAGTAAAGTAAATGAGAGCTGCGAACATGAAAAAAATGGCTTTTTTTAAATCGTCCCAATATTGCAAAGTTAGAGCACGCGAAAAGTTGAGAATACGAATTTTACAAATTCACGATTTCTCGATAAGGGGTGTATCAAAATGAAATTTACTGGGATGAAGACAAAGTAAGTAAACTGGATGAGCTAGCTAACTGAAACATTGCGTTTTTAAATCGTCCCAATATTACAAAAGTTAGAGCACAGAAAAGTGAGAACTCAGTTTTTTTTACAAATCACGATTTCTCGAAAAGTGGGTCAAATTAGTTTTCTTAGTTTGAATGACAAAAGTAAGTAAAATAACTGGATGAGCTACTAACTGAAACATTGCTTTTTTAAATCGTCCCAATATTGGCAAAGTTAGAGCACGGAAAAGTTGAGAAAACTGAATTTTTACAAATTACAAAGTTAGAGTACGGAAAAGTTGAGAAAACTTAATTTTTACAAATTCACGATTTTCTCGAAAAGTGGGTTCAAAATGTGTTTTCTAGGTTTGCATGACAATAGTAAGTAAACTGGATGCGCTACTAACTGAAACATTGCTTTTTTAAATCGTCCCAATATTTTCAAAGTTAGAGCACGGAAAAGTTGAAAAAAACTAAATTTTACAAATTCACCATTTTCTCGAAAAGTGGGTCAAAATTAGTTTTTGGGTTTTTGAATGACAAAAGTAAGAAAAACGGAGAGCGCAACTAAACATTGCTTTTTAATCGTAATATG
>JANFPS010000122.1:0-34934 GCA_024703675.1 Drosophila nebulosa | reverse complement strand
TTTTACAAATTCACGATTTTCTCGAAAAGTGGGTTCAAAATGAGTTTTCTGGGTTTGAAGGGACAAATGTAAGTAAACTGGATAAAGGCTACTAACTGAGACATGGCTTTTTAAATCGCCCCATATTTGGCTAAGTTAGAGCACGGAAAAATTGAGAATACTGAATTTTTACAAATTCACGATTTCTCGAAAAGTGGTTAAAAATGAGTTTCTATGTTTGAATGACAAAAGTAGAAAACTGGATGCGCTACTACCTGAAACATTGCTTTTTTAAAATCGTCCCAGTATTTGGCAAAGTTAGAGCACGGAAGAGGTGAGAATACTGAATTTTTACAAATTCACGTTTTCCCGAAAAGGGGGTTTAAAATGAGTTTTCTAGGTTTGAATGACAAATGTATGTAAACTGGATGAGCTACTAACTGAAAGATTGCTTTTTTTAATCGTGTCAATATTGGCTAAGTTAGAGCACGGAATAGGTGAGAATACTGAATTCTTACAAATTCACGATTTTCTCGAAAAGTGGGTTCAAAATGAGTTTTCTAGGTTTGAATGACAAAAGTAAGTAAACTGGATGCGC
This sequence comes from Drosophila nebulosa, assembly GCA_024703675.1. NCBI lineage: Eukaryota > Metazoa > Arthropoda > Insecta > Diptera > Drosophilidae > Drosophila > Drosophila nebulosa. The sequence goes on along the minus strand of JANFPS010000122.1, from coordinate 34,357 downwards.
TACTAATGAAACATTGCTTTTTTAAATCGTCCCAATATTGGAAAAGTTAGAGCACGGAATGGGTGAGAATACTGAATTCTTACAAATTAAAGGGATTTTCTCGAAAAGTGGGTTCAAAATGAGTTTTCTGGGTTTGAATGACAAAGGGTAAGTAAACTGGATGAGCTACTAACTGATACATTGATTTTTCAAATTGTCCCAATATTGGGCTAAGTTAGAGCACGGAAAAATTGAGAAAACTGAATTTTTACAAATTCACAATTTCCCCGAAAATGGTTTCAAAATGAGTTTTCTAGGTTTGAATAAACAAATGTAAACTGGATACGCTACTAACTGAAAGATTGCTTTTTTAAATCGTCCCAATATTGGCAAATTTTAGAGCACGGAAAAGTTGAGAAAACTGAATTTTACAAATTCACGATTTTCTCGAAAAGTGGGTTCAAAATGAGTTGGCAAAGTTAGAGCACGGAAAAGTTGAGAAAAACTGAATTTTTATAAATTCACGATTTTCTCGAAAAGGGGTTCAAAATGAGTTTTCTAGGTTTTGAATGCCCAAAAGTAAGTAAACTGGATACGCTACAAATTTTGAACATTGTTTTTTTTAATCGTGCCAATATTGGCAAAGTTAGAGCCGGAAAGTTGAGAAAACTGAATTTTTTACAAATTCACGATTTTCTCGAAAAGTGGGTTTAAAATGAGTTTTCTAGGTTTGAATGACAAATGTAAACTGGATACGCTACTAACTGAAACATTGCTTTTTTAAATCGTCCCAATATTGGCAGAGTTAGAGCACGGAAAAGTTGAGAAAACTGAATTTTTACAAATTCACGATTTTCTCGAAAAGTGGGTTCAAAATGAGTTTTCTAGGTTTGAATGACAAAAGTAAGTAAACTCGATCCCGCTACTAACTGAAAGATTGCTATTTAAAATCGTCCCAATATTGGCAAAGTTTAGAGCAGGGAAAAAGTTGAGAAAACTAAATTTTTACAAATTCACGATTTTCTCGAAAGTGGGGTTCAAAATGAGTTTTCGGGGTTTTTGAATGACAAAAGTAAGTAAACTGGATGCGCTACTAACGAAACATTGTTTTTTTAAATCGTGCCAATTTTGGCAAAGTTAGAGCACGGGAAAAGTTGAAAAAAACTGAATTTTTACAATTCACGATTTTCTCGAAAAAGGGTTCAAAAACTGAATTTTACAAATTCACGATTTTCTCGAAAAGTGGGTTCAAAATGAGTTTTCTAGGTTGAATGAAAAAAGTAAAGTAAACTGGATGCGCTACTAACTGAAAGATTGCTTTTTTAAATCGTCCCAATATTGGCAAAGTTAGAGCACGGAAAAGTTGAGAAAACTAAATTTTTTATAAATTCACGATTTTCTGGAAAAGTGGGTTTAAAATGAGTTTTCTGGGTTTTGAATGAGAAAAGTAAGTAAACTGGATGAGCTACCAACTGAAACTTGCTTTTTTAAATCGTGCCAATTTTGGGCCCAAAGTTAGAGCAGGGAAAAAAGTAGAGAATACTGAATTTTGGGTTCAAAATGAGTTTTTCTAGGTTTGAATGACAAAGTAAGTAAACTGGATGCGCTACTAACTGAAACATTGCTTTTTTAAATCGTCCCCGATATTGGCCAAAGTTAGAGCACGGAAAAGTTGAGAAAACTGAATTTTTACAAATTCACGATTTTCTCGAAAAGTGGGTTCAAAAGGAGTTTTCTGGGTTTGAATGACAAAAGTAAGTAACTGGATGACTACTAACTGAAAACATTGCTTTTTTAAATCGTACAATATTGGCAAAGTTAGAGCACGGAAAAGTTGAGAAAACTGATTTTTTACAAATTCACGATTTTCTCGAAAATTGGTTCAAAATTAGTTTTCTAGGTTTGAATGACAAAAGTAAGAAACGGGATGAGCTACTAACTGAAACATTGCTTTTTAATTTCGTCCCAATATTGGCAAAGTTTAGAGCACGAAAAATTAAAAAACTGAATTTTTACAAATTCACGATTTTCTCGAAAAGGGGGTTCAAAATGAGTTTTCTAAGTTTGAATGACAAAAGTAAGTAAACTTGATGCGCTACTAACTGAAACATTGCTTTTTTAAATCGTCCCAATATTGGCAAAGTTAGAGCAGGGAAAACTTGGGAAAACTAAATTTTTTACAAATTCACGATTTTCTCGAAAAGTGGTTAAAAATGAGTTTTCTAGGTTGAATGACAAATGTAAACTGGATACGCTACTAACTGAAACATTGCTTTTTTAAATCGCCCCAAATATTGGAGAGTTAGAGCAGGGAAAAGTTGAAAAAACTGAATTTTTACAAATTCACGATTTACTCGAAAATTGGTTCAAAATTAGTTTTCTAGGTTTGAATGACAAAAGTAAGTAAACTGGATGAGCTACTAACTGAAACATTGCTTTTTTAAATCGTCCCAATATTGGCAAGTTAGAGAAACGCACGGAAAAGTGAGAAAACTGAATTTTTAACAAATCACGATTTTCTCGAAAAGTGGGTTCAAAATGAGTTTTTCTTAGGTGTGAATGCAAATGGTAAGTAAACTGTATGAGCTACTAACTGAAACATTGCTTTTTTAAATCGTCCCAATTTGTCAAAGTTAGAGCACGGAAAAGTTGAGAAAACTGGAATTTTTTACAAATTCACGATTTTCTCGAAAAGTGGTGTTCAAAAATGAGTTTTCTGGTTTGAATGACACAAGTAAGTAAACTGGATGCGCTACTAACTGAATCCTTGCTTTTTTAAATCGTCCGATTTGGCAAAGTCTAGAGCACGGAAAAATTTGAGAAAACTGAATTTTTTACACATTCACGATTTTCTCGAAAAGTGGGTTCAAATGAGTTTTCTAGGTGTTTGAATACAAAGTAATAACTGGATACGTATACTGAAACTTCTTTTTTTATCGTGCCAATATTGGCAAAGTTGAGAGCACGGAAAGTGAGAAACTGAAATTTTGACAAATTCACGATTTTTCCTTCGAAAAGTGGGTTTCAAAATGAGTTTTTCTAGGTTTGAATGACAAATGTAAACTTGGATACCTATTAACTGAAACATTGCTTTTTTAAATCGTCCCCAATATTGGCAGAGTTAGAGCACTGAAAGTTGAGAAATCTTAATTTTTACAAATTCACGATTTTCTCGAAAAGTTGGGTTCAAATGGTTTCTAGGTTTCAATGACAAAAGTAAGTAAACTGGATGACATACTAACTGAAACATTGCTTTTTTTAATCGTCCCAATATTGGCAAAGTTTAGAGTCACGGAAAAGTTGAGAAAACTGAATTTTTTATAAATTCACATTTCTCGAAATGTGGGTTCAAATGATTTCTGAGTGTTTGAATGATAATAGTAAGTAACCTGGATGCGCTACAACTGAAACATTGCTTTTTTAATCGTCCCCCAATATTGGCAAAGTTAGAGCAGAAAAGTTGAAGAAAACTGAATTTTATAAATTCCGATTTTCTCGAAAAGTGGGTGTCAAAATGAGTTTTCTAGGTTTGAATGACAAAGTAAGTAAACTGGATACGCTACTAACCTGAAACTTGCTTTTTTTAATCGTGCCAATATTGGCAAGTAAGAGCACGGAAAAGTTTGAGAAACTGAATTTTTTACAAATTCACGATCTTCTTCTCGAAAAAAGGGTTCAAAACTGAATTTTTACAATTCACGATTTTCTCGAAAGTGGTTCAAAATGAGTTTCTAGGTTTGCATACAAAGTAAGTAAACTCGATGCGCTACTACTGAACATTGCTTTTTAATCGTCCCATATTGGCAAAGTAGAGCACGAAAAAGTTGAGAATACTGATTTTTTACATTCCACCATTTCTCGAAAAAATGGGTTCAAAATGAGTTTTTAGGTTTTTTGAATGACATGTAATTAACCTGGATGAGCTACTAACTGAACATTGCTTTTTAAATCGTCCATATTGCAAAGTTAGAGCCGGAAATTAGAGAATACAACAATTTTTGTTGGTTCAAATGAGTGTTTCTAGGTTTAGAATGACAAAAGTAAGTTAACTGATGCGCTACTAACTGAAAACATTGCTTTTTTAATCGTGCCAATATTGGCAAAGTTTAGAGCACGGAAAATAGAGAGAATACTGAATTTTTAACAAATTCACGATTTTCTCGAAAGTGGGTTCAAAATGAGTTTCTAGGTTTGAATGACAAAGTAAGTAACTCGATGCGCTACTAACTGAACATTGCTTTTTTAAATGTCCCAATATTGGAAAAGTTAGAGCACGGAAAACTTGGGAAAACTGAATTTTTTAAAAAATTCCGATTTCTCGAAAAGGGGGGTTCAAATGAGTTTTGGGTTTTAAATGACAAATGAAAACTGGATACCACAACTGAAACATTGCTTTTTAAAATCGTCCAATAGGCAGAGTTAGAGCAGGGAAAAAATTGGGAAAAACTGAATTTTTTAAAAATTTTCACGTTTTTACTCAAAAATTTGGTTCAAATTATTTTTCTAGGTTTTGAGGGAAAAAAGTAAGTAACTGGATGGGGGCTACAAACTAAAAACATTGTTTTTTTTTAAATGGGTCCCCCAATATTGGAAAATTTTAGGCACGGAAAAAAATTTTAAAAAACCCTAAATTTTTAAAAAATTCACGTTTTTTCCTCAAAAGTGGGGTTTCCCCAAAATGGGGTTTTTCCTTTTTTTAATAACAAATGAAAACGGGATGGGGCTACTAACTGAAACATTGTTTTTTTAAATCCCCCAATATTGGCCAAAAATTTAAAAAGCAGGGAAAATTTTAGAAAACTAAATTTTTTTAAACAAATTCACGTTTTTTCCTCAAAAAAGGGGGTTAAAAAAATAAATTTTTTTTTGGGTTTTAAAAATGAAAAAACAAAAAAAAAAAAAAGTAAACTGTATGAGCTACAAACCTAAAAACATTGCTTTTTTAAATCGCCCCAAATATTGGCAAAGTTAGAGCAGGGGAAAAGGGGAGAAAACTTTTTTTTTTAAAATTCACGATTTTCTCAAAAAAGTGGGTTCAAAATGTTTTTCTGGGGTTTAAAATGAAAATAGAAAAGTAAACTGGATGCGCTACAAACGAAAAAATTTGCTTTTTTAAATCGTCCCATATTGGAAAAGTTAGGGGCACAAAAAAGTTGAAAAAACTGAATTTTTAAAAATTCACGTTTTCTCGAAAAGTGGGTTTAAAAATGATTTTTCCCTTGGGGGTTTTTAAATAACAAAAGTAAGAAAACTTGGAACCTACTAACTGAACTTTGGGCTTTTATTAATCGTGCCAATTTTTGGGAAAAAGTTAGAGCACGGAAAAGTTGAGAAAACTGAATTTTTAAAAATTTTCCCACGATTTTCTCGAAAAGTGGGTTCAAAATGATTTTTTTATTTTAAATGAAAAAAGAAAGTAAACTACTACGCTACAAACTGAAACATTGTTTTTTTAAAAATCGTCCCAAATTTTCCAGAGTTGGAGCACGGAAAAGTTGAGAAAACTAAATTTTTAAAAAATTCCGATTTTCCGAAAATTGGGTTCAAATGATTTTTTCTGGGTTTGAATGACAAATGTAAGTAAACGTATACACTAAAAAAAACATTGCTTTTTTAAACTTCCCCCAAATTTTGGGCAAGTTAGAGCACGGAAAAGTTGAAAAAAACGAATTTTTACAAATTCAGATTTTCTCAAAAAGGGGTTCAAAATGAGTTTTCTGGGTTTGAATGAAAAAGAAATAAAGGGGATGAGCACAAACAAAAACATTGTTTTTTTTAAAAATCGCCCCCAATATTGGCAAAGTTAGAGCCGGAAAAATTTAAAAAACCTAAATTTTTTAAAAAAATTCACATTTTCTGGGAAAAGGGGTTCAAAAGGGTTTTTCTGGTTTGGAAGAAAAAAGTAAGTAAACTGGATGCGCTACAAACTGAAAGTTTATTTTTTTTAAAATCGCCCCAATTTTGGGAAAAAGTTGAGCCGAAAATTTGAAAAAAATGTTTTTTTACAAATTCACGTTTTTTCTCAAAAAGTGGGTTCAAAATTTATTTTTCGGTTTTGAATACAAAAGAAAGAAAAATGGAATGCCTATAACAAAAACCTTTTGTTTTTTTAAATCGCCCCAAATATTGGCAAAGTTAGAGCACGGAAAAGGAGAAAACTGAATTTTTAAAAATTCACGTTTTCTCGAAAAAAGGGTTCAAAAACTAAATTTTTCACATTCACGTTTTTCTCAAAGGGGGGTTCAAATGAGTTTTCTAGGTTTAAATGACAAAAGTAAGTAAACTCGATCCACTAACTGAAACATTGCTTTTTTAAAAATCGTCCCCAAATATTGGCAAAGTTAGGCCGGAAAGTTGAAAAACTGAATTTTTAAAAATTTCACGTTTTTCCCGAAAGGGGGTTAAAAATGATTTTCTAGGTTTGAATGACATAAGTAGGAAACTGTATGACTACTCTGAAACTTTTGTTTTTTTTTAAATGCCCCCAATATTGGCAAAGTTAGAGCACAAAAAAGTTGAGAAAAACTGTTTTTTTACAAACCCACGATTTTCTCAAAAAAGGGGGTTTCAAAATTTTTTTCTGGGTTTTTAAATGAAAAAATGTAAACGGATACGCTACTAACTAAAACTTTGCTTTTTTAAATCGTCCCAATATTGGCGGGTTTAGAGCACGGAAAATTTGAAAAAAACTGAATTTTACAAATTCACGATTATCGAAAATTTGGTTAAAAAATGATTTTTTCTGGGTTTGAATGACAAATAAGTAAACTGGATGAGCTACAACGAAACATTGCTTTTTTAAATTTCGTCCCAATTTTGGGCAAAAGTTGGCATGGAAAAATTTAAAAAACTGAATTTTTACAAATTCACGATTTTCTCGAAAAGTGGGTTCAAAATGAGTTTTCTAGGTTTGATGACAAAAGTAAGTAAACTGGATGCGCTACTAACTGAAACATTGTTTTTTTAAATCGTCCCAATATTGGCAAAGTTAGAGCACGGAAAAGTTGAGAAAACTATTTTTTTACAAATTCACGATTTTCTCGAAAAAAAAAGGGTTCAAAAAACTGAATTTTACAAATTCACGATTTTCTCGAAAAGTGGGTTCAAAATGAGTTTTCTAGGTTTGAATGACAAAAAGTAAGTAAACTCGATGCGCTACTAACTAAAAACTTTGGCCTTTTTTAAATCGTCCCAATATTGGCAAAGTTAGAGCACGGAAAAGTTGAGAAAACTGAATTTTTAAAAATTCACGATTTTCTCGAAAATTTGGGTTAAAAATGAGTTTTCTAGGTTTGAATGCCCAAAAGTAAGTAACTCGATGCGCTAACTAACTGAAACTTTGCCTTTTTTAAATCGTCCCAATATTGGCAAAGTTAGAGCAGGGAAAAATTTAAAGGGAAAACTGAATTTTTAAAAATTTCCCCCGATTTCTCGAAAAAAGGGTTAAAAAACCCTAAATTTTTTTACAAATTCACGTTTTTTCTCAAAAAGGGGGGTTCCCCAAAAATGATTTTTCTGGGTTTTGAATGAAAAAGAAAGTAAACTCGATGGGGCTACTAACTGAAACTTTCCCTTTTTTTAAAATCCCCCCAATATTGGCAAATTAAAAAAAAGGGAAAAGTTGAAAAAAACTGAATTTTTATAAATTAAAGTTTTTTCCAAAAAGTGGGTTAAAAAATGAGTTTTCTGGGTTTGAATGAAAAAAATTAAGAAAAACGGATGACACCAACTGAAGTTTTGTTTTTTTAAATCTTTGCCAATTTTGGGAAAAAAGTTACACAGGGAAAAGTAGAGAATCTAAATTTTTGGGTTAAAAAATAAAATTTTTCCCGGAGTTTGAATGACAAAAGTAAGTAAACTGGATGCGCTACAACTGAATCATTGCTTTTTAATCGTCTGATATTGGCAAAGTTAGAGCACGGAAAAATTGAGAAAACTGAAATTTTTATACAAATTCACGTTTTCTCCGAAAGTGGGTCAAAAATGAGTTTTCTAGGTTTGAATGACGAAATGTAAGTAAACTAAATACCCTACTAACGAAACGTTGCTTTTTTAAATCGTCCCAATTTCGCAGAGTTAGAGCACGGAAAAGTTTGAGAAAACTGAATTTTTACAAATTCCACGATTTTTCTCGAAAAGTGGGTTCAAAATGAGTTTTTCTAGGTTTGAAATGACAAATGTAAGTAAACTACATACCTCTACTAACTGAAACATTGCTTTTTTAAATCGTCCGCGAATATTCGCAGAGTTAGAGCACTGAAAAGTTGAGAAAACTGAATTTTTACAAATTCACGATTTTCTCGAAAAGTGGGTTTCAAATGAGTTTTCTAGGTTTGAATGACAATTGTAGTAACTGTATGAGCCTACTAATGAAACATTGCTTGTTTTAAATCGTCCCAATTTGGCAAAGTTAGAGCCGGAAAAGTTGAGCAAACTAATTTTTATAAATTTCACTATTTTCTCGAAAAGTGGGTTCAAAATGGGGCGTTTCTAGTTGAATGACAAAGTAGGTAAACTTGATGCGCTACTACACTGATACATTGCTTTTTCAAATCGTCTCAATTTTGGCGAAGTTAGAGCACGGAAAAGTTGAGAAACCTGGGAAAAAAAATTTTTTTTGTTTTTTAATAAATTCACTATTTTTCTCGAAAGTGGGTTCAAAATGAGTTTTCTGGGTTTGAATGACAAATGTAAGGAAACTGGATGACTACTACTGAAACATTGTTTTTTTTTAAATCGTGCCCAATTTGGCAAAGTTAGAGCACGGAAAAGTTTAGAAACGAATTTTTACAAATTTCACGGATTTTCTCGAAAAGTGGGTTCAAAATGAGTTTTCTTGGGTTGAATGACAAATGTAGTGAAACTGATAGCTACTACTGATACATTGCTTTTTTTGAATCGTCCCAATAGTGGCAAGTTAGAGCACGGAAAATTGAGAAACTAATTTTTCAATTTCACGATTTTCTTCAAAAAGTGGGTTTCAAAAGTTTTCTGGGGGTTTGAATGACAAATGTAAGTTAAACTGATACGCTACTAAACTGAAACATTGCTTTTTTAAATCGTCCCTCCATATTGGCAGAGATAGAGCACGGAAAAGTTGAAAAAACTGATTTTTACAAATTCACGATTTTCTCGAAAAGTGGGTTCAATATGAGTTTTTCTAGGTTTTAAATGCATATGTGTAAACTGATGAGTACTACTGAAACATTGCCTTTTTAATTCGTGCCAATATTGGCAAAGTTTAGAGCACGGAAAAGTGAGAAAACTGCATTTTACAATTTCCACGATTTTCTCGAAAAGTGGGTTCAAATGAGTTTTCCTGGTTGAATGACAAATGTAAGTAAACTGGATGAGCTACTAACTGAAACATTGCGTTCTTAAATCGTCTCAATATTGGCAAAGTTAGAGCACGGAAAAGTTGAGAAAACTGAATTTTTACAAATTCACGATTTTCTTGAAAAGTGGGTTCAACTGAGATTTCGGGTTTGATGACAAATTAAGTAAACTGGATACGCTTACTAACTGAAACATTGCTTTTTTAAATCGGGGTCCCAATATTGGGCAGAGTTAGAGCACGAAAAGTTTGAGAAAACTGAATTTTTACAAATTCACGTTTGATAGAAAAAAAAGTGGTTCAAAATGATTTTCTGGGTTTGAATGACAAATGTAAGTAAACTGGATGAGCTACTAATGAAACATTGCGTTCTTAATCGTCTCAATATTGGCAAAGTTAGAGCACGGAAAAGTTGAAAATCTGATTTTTACAAATCCCGATTTTCTCGAAAGTGGGTTTCAAATTATTTTTCTAGGTTTAAAAGTGAATATGTAAGTAAACTGGGATGACTACTACTGAACATTGCTTTTTTAAATCGTCCCCATATTGCAAAGTTAAGCACGGAAAAGTTGAGAAAACTGACATTTTACAAAGTCACGATTTCTCGAAATTGGTTTCAAAAAATTAGTTTTCTAGTTTGAATGACAAAGTAGTAAAGCTGGGGAGCTACTACTTGAAAACATTGCTTTTTAAACGTTTCCAATATTGGCAGGAGTAGAGCACGGAAAAGTGAGCAAACTGAATTTTTACAAATTCACGATTTCTCGAAAAGGGGTTCAAATATGAGTTTCTAGGTTTTAAGACAAAAGTATAATAAACTTGGATGCGCTACTAACTGAAACATTGATTTTTTAAATCGTCCCAGTTATTGGCAAAGTTAGAGCTCGCGAAAAAATTTGAGAAAACTGAATTTATAAAATTCACTTATTTTCTCGGAAAAAGTGGGTTCAAAATGAGTTTCTAGGTTTGAATGACAAAAGTAGTAAACTGGTGCGCCGACTACTAACTGAAAACATGACTTTTTGTAAAATCGTCCAATTTTTGGCAAAGTACGTAGGAGCACGGAAATAGTTGAGCAAAACGAATTTTTACAAATCACGATTTTCTCGAAAAAAGGTGGGTTCAAAATGAGTTTTTGGGTTTGAATCGACAAATTGTAAGTAAACGGATGAGCTACTACAACTGAAAAACATGCTTTTTAAATCGTGCCAATATTGGCAAAGTTAGAGCGCGGAAAAGTTGAGAAAAACTGAAATTTTTACCAAATTCACGATTGTCTCGACAAGTGGTTCAAAATGAGTTTTCTAGGTTTGAAGACAAATGTAAGTAAACTGGATGAGATACTAACTGATACATTGCTTTTTTTAAAGTCGTCCAATATTGGCAAGTTAGAGCACGGAAAAGTTGAGAAAACTGAATTTTTACAAATTCACGATTTTTTTCTCAAAAAGTGGGTTCAAAATAATAAGTTTCTGGGTTTGAATGACAATGTAAGTAAACTGGATACGCTAATAACTGAAACATTGCTTTTAAATGTCCCAATATTGTGCAGAGGAGAGCACGGAAAAAGTTGAGAAAACTGAATTTTACAAATTACGATTCTCGAAAAAGTGGTGGTTTCAAAATGAGTTTCTAGGTTGAATGACAAAAAGTAAGTAAACTGGATGCGCTACTAAACGGAAAACATGTGCTTTTTCAATGCGTCCCATTTATTGGCAAAGTTAGAGCACGGAAAAGTTGAGAAAACGAATTTTATAAAGCACTATTTCTCGACAAGTGGGTTCAAAATGCGTTTTCCTACTGTTTGAATGACCAAAAATAGTAAAAATGGATGCGCTACTAAACGGAAACATTGCTTTTTTAAATGTCCCAACTTGGGCAAAAGTTAGCGCACGGAAAAGATTGAGAAAACTGAATTTTTATAAACTTCACTCATTTCTCGAAAAGTGGGTCAAAATGAGTTTTTGGGTTTGAATGGACAAATCTGTAAGTAAACTGGATGCGCTATACTGAAACATTGCTTTTTTAAAATCGCCCATTATTGGCAAAGTTAGAGAACGGAAAAGGTTGAGAAAACCTGGAATTTTATAATTCCAATATTTTCTCGAAAAAGTGGGGGGTTTAAAATGAGTTTTCTAGGTTTGAAGACAAAAAAGTAAGTAAACTGGATGCGCTAGAAACTGAAAATGGATTTTTTAAATGTCCCAATATTGGCAAAGTTAGAGCACGGAAAAGTTGAGAAAACTGAATTTGTACAAAGCACGATTTTCTCGCAAAAGTGGGTTCCAAAATAGTTTTCTGGGTTTGAATGGACAACTGTAAGTAAATGGATGAGCTACTAACTGCCCAACATTGCTTTTTTTTAAATCGTGCAAGATGGCAAGTTAGAGCACGGAAAAGTTGAAGAAACAATGAATTTTTACAAAATTCACGATTTTCCTCGAAAAAGTGGGTTCAAAATTAGTTTTCTGGGTTTGAACGACAAATGTAAGTAAATGGATGAGCTACTAACTGAAACAATTGCGTTCTAAATCTTCAATATTGGCAAAGTTTATGGAGCACGGAAAAGTTGAGGAAAACTGAATTTACAAAATTCACGATTTTCTTGAAAAAGTGGGTTCAAAAGAGTTTTCTGGGTTGAATGACAAATGTTAAGTAAACTGGATACGGTACTAACTGAAAACATTGCTTTTTTAAATCGTCCAAATATGCAGAGGTAGAGCACGGAAAAGTTGAAGAAAACTGAATTTTTACAAATCACCGATTTTCTCGAAAAAGTTGGGTTTCAAAATGAAGTTTTCTAGGTTTTGAATGGACAAAAGTAAGTAAACTGGATTGCGCTACTACGAAAACATGCTTTTTAAATAGTCCCCTTATGGCAAAGATTAGAGCACGGAAAAGTTGCAGAAAACTGAATTTTATAACTTCACTATTTCTCGAAAAGTGGGTTCAAAATGAGTTTCTAGGTTTGAATGACAAAGTAGTTAAACTGGACTGCGCTACTAACTGAAACATTGATTTTTTACATTCGTCTCAATTTGGCAAAGGTAGAGCACGGAAAAGTTGAGAAAACTGAATTCTAGAAATTCACTAATTTTCTCGAAAAAGTCGGGTTCAAAAATGAGGTTTTTCTGGGTGTTGAATGACAAATGTAAGTAAACTGGAGAAGCGACTAATAGAAACATGTTTTTTTAAATCGTGCAATATTGGTAAAGTAGTTAAGAGAACGGAAAGTTGAGAAACTCGAATTTTACAAATCACGATTTTCTTCGAAAAAGTGGTTCAAAATGAGTTTTCTGGGTTTGAATGACAATGTAAGTAAAGTGGATAGCTACACTGAAACATGCTTTTTTAAATGTCCACAATTTGGCAAAGTTAGAGTACGGAAAAGTGAGAAAACTGAAAAAAAAAAAATTTTTACAAATTCACGATTTTCTCGAAAAGTGGGTTCAAATGAGGTTTTCTGGGTTGAATGACAAATGTAAGTAAACTGGGGATACGATACTAACTGAAACCATTGCTTTTTTAAAATCGTCCCAATATTGGCAAAGTTAGAGCACGGAAAAAAGTTGAGAAAAACGGAATTTTTACAAATACACATTTTCTCGAAAAGTGGGTTCAAAGAGTTTTCTAGGGTTTGAAATGGACAAATGTAAGTAAACTACATAGCTACTAACTGAAACATCGCTTTTAAATCCGTCCCAATATTGGCAGAGTAGAGCACGGAAAAAGGGAGAAAACTGAATTTTTTACAAATTTCACGATTTTCTCGAAAAGTGGAGTGCAAAATGAGTTTTCTAGGTATTGAATGACAAATGTAAGTAACTGAATGATCTACTACTGCAACATTGCTTTTTTAAAATCGCTTCCCAATTTGAGCAAAGTTAGAGCACGGAAAAGTGAGAAAACTGCATTTTTAAAAATTCTACTATTTTTCTCGAAAAGTGGGTTCAAAATAAGTTTCATAGGTTTGAATGACAAAAGTAAAGTCAAAACTGGATGCGCTACTAACCTGAAACATTGCTTTTTTAAATTCGTCCCCATTATTGGGCAAAGTATAGAGCACGAAAAAAGTTGAGAAAACTGAACGGATGCGCTACCTAACTGAAACATTGCCTTTTAAAATCGTCCACCAATTTTGGCAAAGTTAGAGAACGGAAAAGTTGAGAAAACTGAATTTTTACAAAATTCACGATTTGCGCGAAAGTGGTTCAAAATGAGTTTGCTGGCGTTTGAATGAACAAATGTAAGTAAAACTTGGATGAGCCTACTAACGAAAACATTGTTTTTTAAATCCGTGCCAATATTGGCAGAGTTAGAGCACGGGAAAAAGTGAGTAAAACTGAATTTTTACAAAATTCCGATTTCTCGAAATTGGGTTCCAAAATGAGTTTTCTAGGTTTAATGACAAAAGTAAGTAAACTTGGATGCGCTACTAACTGAAACATTGCTTTTTAAATCGTCCCATATTGGGCAAGTTAGAGCTCGAAAAATGAGAAAAACTGAATTTTTATATAAAAATTACTATTTCTCGAAAAGTGGGTTCAAATGACAGTTTTCTAGGTTTGAATGCCAAAAAGTAGGTAAACGGATGCGCTACATAACGAAAACATGCTTTTTTAAATCGTCCCAATTTTGGCAAAGTTAGAGCACGGAAAAGTTGAGAAAAACTGAATTTTTACTAAATTCACCGATTTTCTCAAAAAAAGTGGGTTCAGAATGAGTTTTCTAGGGTTGAATGACAAATATAAGTAAACCGGATGAGCTACTAACTGATACATTCTTTTTTAAATCGTCCCAATATGCAAGGTTAGAGCACCGGAAAAAAAAGTTGAGAAAACTGAATTTTTACAAATTAACGATTTTCTCAAAAAGTGGAGTCAAAATAAGTTTTCTGGGTTTGAATGACAAATTAAGTTAACTGGATACGCTACTAACTGAAACATTGCTTTTTTTAAATAGCTCCCCCAAAAATTATTTTGGGCAGAGTTAGAGCACGGAAAACGTTGAGAAAACTGAATTTTTACAAATCACGATTTTCTCGAAAAGTTGGGTTCAGAAATGAGTTTTAGGTTTGAATGACAAAAGTAAGTAAACTGATGCGCTACTAACTGAAACATTGTTTTTTTAAATGAGTCCCATTATTGGCAAAGTTAGAGCACGGAAAAGTTGAGAAAACTGAATTTTTATAAAATCCACTATTTTCTCGAAAAGTGGGTTCAAAAGTTTTGAGTTTTCTCAGGTTTTGAAATGACAAAAAGTAGGTAAACTGGATGCGCTTACTAACTGAAACATTGCTTTTTAAATCGTCCCAATTTTGGCAAAGTTAGAGCACGGAAAAAAAAGTGAAGAAAACTGAATTTTTATAAATTCAATATTTTCTCGAAAAGTGGGTTCAAAATGAGTTTTAATGGGTTTGAATGGACAAATGTAAGTATACTGGATGCGCTACCTAACTGAAACATTGCTTTTATAAATCGTCCCATTATTGGCAATAAAGTTAGAGCACGGAAAAGTTGAGAATGAGAAAAACTGAATTTTTATAAATTTCACCCTATTTTCTCGCAAAGTGGGTTTCAAAATGAGGTTCTAGGGTTGGAATGACAAAAGTAAAGTAAAACTGGATGCGCTACTAACTGAAACATTGCCGTATTTTTCAATCGTCCCATTTTGGCAAAGTTAGAGCCACACACACCACCGGAAAAGTGAGAAACTGAATTTTTACAAATTCACGATTTTCTCGAAAAAGTGGGTCAAAATTAGTTTTCTGGTTGAATGGACAATGTAAGTAAACTGGATGAGCCTACTAACTGCAAACATTGCTTTTTTAAATCGTGCCAATATTGCAAGGTTAGAGCACGGAAAAGTTGAGAAACTGAATTTTTACAAAATTCACGATTTTCCGAAAAGTTGGGTTCAAAATGAGTTTTCTGGTTGGAATGACAAATGTAAGTAACTGATACGACTACTAACTGAAACATTGCTTTTTTAAATCGTCCCAATTATTGCAAAGTGAGAGCACGAAAGTGAGAAAAACTGAATTTTACAATTCACGATTTTCTCGGAAAAGGGGGTTCAAAATGAGTTTTATAGGTTTGAAAGACAAATGTAAGTAAACACATACGCTACCTAACTGAACATTGCTTTTTTAAATCGTCCCAATATTGGCAGAGTTAGAGCACGGAAAAGTTGAGAAAACTGGAAGTTTTACAAATTCACGATTTTCTCGAAAAAGTGGGTCAAAAATGAGGTTTTCTAGGTATATGGAAGACAAATGTAAGTAAACTGTATGATTACTAACTGAACATGTGCTTTTTAAATCGTCACAAGTTTGGCGCAAAGTTAGAGCACGGAAAAGTTGAGAAAACTGAATTTTATTAAATTCACATTTTTCTCGAAAGTGGGTTCAAAATAAGTTTTTCTAGGTTTGAATGACAAAAGTAAGTAAACGGATGCGCTACGAACTGGAAACATTGCTTTTTAAATCGCCATTATTGGCAAAGTTAGAGCACCCCCCCGACACCAGTTGAGAGAAACTGAACTGGATGCGCTACTAACTGCAAAACATTGCTTTTGTAAATCGTCCCAATTTGGCAAAGTTAGAGCACGGGAAAAAGTTGAGAAAACTGAATTTTTACAAATTTCACGATTTTCTCGAAAAGTGGGTTCAAAATGGTTTTCTGGTTTGTTGATGACAAAGTAAGTAAACTGGATGAGCTACTACTGAAAACATTGCTTTTTTTTAAATCGTGCCAATTATTGCAGAGTTAGAGCCACGGAAAAGTTGAAAAACTGGAATTTTTACAAATTCACGATTTTTCGAAATGTGCAGGTTCAAATGAGTTTTTAGTTTTGAATGACAAAAGTAAGTAACTGGATGCGCTACAACTGAAACATTGCTTTTTTTCAATCGTTCCCATTATGGCAAAGTTAGGAACATGGAAAGTTGAGTAAAACTGAATTTTATAAATTACCCTATTTCTCGAAAGTGGGGTCAAAATGGAGTTTCTAGGTTTGAATGACAAAAGTAGTAAAATGCTGCGCTACTACTGAAAACATTGCTTTTTTAAATCGTCCCCAATTTTGCAAAGTTAGAGCACGGAAAAGTGAGAAAACTGAATTTTACAAATTCAACGATTTTCTCGAAAAGTGGGTTCAAAATGAAGTGTTCTGGTTTGAATGACACAATGTAAGGTAAAACTGGATTGATGAGCTACTAAATGATACATTGCTTTTGTAAATCGTCCCAATATTGGACACAAAGTTAGAGCACGGAAAAGTTGAGAAAACTGAAATTTTTACCAAATTCAAGATTTTCTCAAAAAAGGGGTCAAAATAAGGTTTTCTCGGGTTTGCAAGGTTTTCACAAATGTAAGCTTAAACTGGATACGCCTACTTAACATGAAACATTGCTTTTTTTAAAGCGTCACCAATATTGGCAGAGTTAGAGCACGGAAAAGTTGAAGAAAACTGAATTTTTAACAATATTCACGATTTTCTCGAAAAGGGGGTCAAAATGAGTTTTCTAGGTGTGATGACAAAGTAAAGTAAAAACTGGATGCCTACTAATGAAAACATGCTTTTTAAAATCGTTCACATTAGTGGCAAAGTTAGAGCACGGAAAAGTTGAGAAAAACTGAATTTTTATAAATCACTATTTTCTCGAAAAGTGGTTCAAAATGAGTTTCTAGGTTTGAATGACAAAAGTAGGTAAACTGGATGCGCTACTAACGGAAACATTGCTTTTTTAAATCGACCCATGTGGCAAAGTTAGAGCACGGAAAAGTTGAGAAATGAATTTTTATAAATTCACATTTTCTCGAAAAGTGGGTTCAAAAGAGTTTTTCGGGTTATGAATGGACAATGTAAGTAAACTGGATGCGCTACTAACTGAAAAATTGCTTTTTTAATCGTCCATTCTTGGCCAAAGTTAGAGCACGGAAAAGTTGGATGTGTGAAACTGAATTTTTATAAATTCACTATTTTCTCGAAAAGTGGGTTCAAAATGAGTTTTCTAGGTTTGAATGGACAAGTAAGTAAACTGGATGCGCTTCTACTGAAACATTTGCTTTTTTCAAAATCGTACCAATATTGGCAAATTTAGAGCACGGAAAAGTTGAAGACAACTGAATTTTTACAAATTCACGATTTTCTCGAAAAAGTGGGTCAAAATGAAGTTTCTGGGTAGTTTTGAAATGGACAAATGTAAGGTAAACTGGATGAGCTACTAAACTGAAACATTGCTTTATTTAAATCTGCCAATATTGGCAATAGTTAGAAGCCCCCTTGTGTGAAGTGAGAAAAACTGAATTTTTACCAAATTCCACGGATTTCTCGAAAACAGTGGGTTTCAAAATGCGTTTTCTGGGTTTTGAAGACAAATGTAAGAAACTGAGAGCTACTAACTGAAACATTGCGTTCTTAATCGTCTCAATCATTGGCAAAAAGTTAGAGCACGGAAAAGTTGTAGAATAATGAATTTTTACAAATTCAACGATTTCTCGAAAAGGGGTTCAAAAATGAGTTTTCTGGGTTTGAATGACAAATGTAAGTAAACTGGATACGACACTAACTGAACATGCTTTTTTAAATCGTCCCAATATTGGCAGAGTAGGAGCAGGAAAAGGTGAGAAAAACTGAATATTTTACAAAATTCAAGATTTATCGAAAAGTGGGTTCAAATGAGTTTCTAGGTTGACTGACAAATGTAAGTAAACTACATACGGCTACAACTGAAACATTGCTTTTTTAAATCGTCCGATTATGGCAAAGTTAGAGCAGGGAAAAGTTGAGAAATACTGAATTTTTAGAAATTCACTTATTTTCTCGAAAAGTGGGTTCAAATGGAGTTTCTAGGTTTGAATGACAAAAGTAAGTAAAACTGAGCGCGATACTAACTGAAACATTGCTTTTTTAATTCGTCCACAATTTGGGCCAAAGTAGAGCACGGAAAAGTTGAGAAAACTGAATTTTTACAAATTCACGAGTTTTCTCGAAAAGTGGGTTCAAAAAATGCGTTTTCTGGGTTTGCAATGGACAAATGTAAGTAACTGGAACGCTAATAACTGAACACATTGCTTTTTTAAATGTCCCACTCATTGCAGAGTTAGAGCACGGAAAATGTTGGGGGAGAAAAATGAATTTGTTACAAATTCACGATTTTCTCGAAAAATGGGGTTCAAAATGAGTTTTTAGGTTTGAATGACAAAAGTAAGTAAATGGATGCCGCACTAACTGAAACATTGCTTTTAAATCGTCCTAGTTTGGCAGTTAGAGCACGGAAAAGTTGAGAAAAATGATTTTTACAAATTCACGAATTTCTCGAAAAGTGGTTCAAAAATGAGTGTTCGGGTTTAAATGACAAATGTAAGTAAAATGGATTACGCTACTAACGAAACATTGCTTTTTTAAAATCGTCCCAATATGGCAAAGTTAGAGCACGAAAAGTGAGAAAACGAATTTTTACAAATTCACTGGATTTTCTCGAAAAGTGGGTTCCAAAATGAGTTTTCTGGGTTTGAATGACAAATGTAAGTAAATGGATGCGCTTACTAACTGAAACATTGCTTTTTTAAATCGTCCCAATATTGCAGGAGTTAGAGCACTGGAAAAGTGAGAAAACTGAATTTTTTCTAAATTCAATTTTTTCTCGAAAGTGGGTTCAACATGAGTTTTCGGGGTTTGAATGACATGTCAAGTAAACTGGATGAGCTACTAACTGAAAAATTGCGTTTTAAATCGTCCCAATTTTGGCAAAGTTAGAGCAAGGAAAAGTTGAGAAAACTGAATTTTACAAAATTCACGATTTTTCGAAAAGTGGGTTCAAAATGAGTTTTCTGGGTTTGAATGACAAATGTAAGTAAACTGGATGCAGCTATAACTGAAACATTGCTTTTTTAAAATCGTCCCCAATATTGGCAAGTTTTACGAGCCACCCCGGAAAGTTGAGAAAACTGAATTTTTACAAATCCACGATTTTCTCGAAAAGTGGGTTCAAAAATTAATTTTTCTGGGTTGAATGACAAATGTAAGTAAACTGGGGATGAGGCTACTAACTGAAACATTGCTTTTTTTAAATCGTCCCAATTTTCGGCAAAGTTAGAGCACGGAAAAGTTGAGGAAAACTGAATTTTTACAAATTCCGATTTTTCTCGAAAAGTGGGTTCAAAATGAGTTTTCTGGGTTTGAATGACAAAGTGTAAGTAAACTGGAACGCTACTAACTGAAACATTGTTTTTTAAATCGTCCCAATATGGCAAAGTTTAGAGCACGGAAAAAGTTGAGAACACTGAATTTTTACAAATTACGAGTCTCGAAAAGTGGGTTCCAAATTATTTTGCTGTGGTTTGAAGACAAAGTAGTTAAACTGGATGAGCTACTAACTGAAACATTGCTTTTTAAATCGTGCCAATTTGTGGCAAAGGTTAGAGGCACGGAAAAGTGAGAACAACTGAATTTTTAAAATCACGATTTTCTCGAAAAGTGGGTTCAAAATGAGGTTTTCTGGGTTTGAAGGACAAATGTAAGTAAACTGGATACGATACTAACTGAAACATGCTTTTTTAAATCGTCCAATTTTGGCAAGTTAGAGCACGGAAAAGTTGAGAAAACTGAATTTTACAAATTCACGATTTTCTCGAAAAGTGGGTTCAAAAATCAGTTTTTCTGGGTTTTGAATGACAAATGTAAGTAAACTGGATGAGTTACTACTGAACATTGCTTTTTTAAATCTGTGCCATATTGGGCAAAAGTTAGTTAGAGCACGGAAAAGTTGAGAAACTGAATTTACAAATTCACGATTTTCTCGAAAGGGTTCAAAATGGTTTCGGGTTGAATGACAAATGTAAGTAAACTGGATGAGCTACTAACTGAAAACATTCATTTTTTAAATCGTCCCAATTTTCGCAAAGTTAGAGACGCGAAAAGTTGAGAGGAAACTGAATTTTTACAAAATTCACGATTATCTCCGAAAATGGTTCAAATTTAGTTTTTTAGGTTTGAATGACAAAAGTAAGTGAACGAAGTGCGCTACAACTGAAACATTGCTTTTTTAATCGTCCCAATATTGGCAAAGTTAGAGCACGGACAAATTGAGAAAACTGAATTTTTACCATAATTCACGATTTCTCGAAAAGTGGGTTCAAAATGAGTTTTCTAGGTTTGAATGGGACAAAAGTAAGTTAACTGGATGGCGCTACTAACTGAAAACATTGCTTTTTAAAAATCGTCCCAATATGGCAAAGTTAGAGCACGGAAAACTTGGGAAACACTGATTTACAAATTCACGATTTTTCTCGAAAAGTGGTTCAATGAGGTTTTTAGGTTTGATGACAAATGTAAGTAAAATGGAGAGCTACAACTGAAAACATGCTTTTAATCGTCCCAATATTGCAAAGTTTAGAGCACGGAAAAGTTGAGAAAACTGAATTTGTTACAAAATTCACGATTTTCTCGAAAAGTGGGTTCAAAATGAGTTTTGGGTTTGAGTGACAAATGTAAGTAAACTGGGGATACGCTACTAACGAAACATTGCTGTTTTAAATCGTCCTCAAATTGGCAAAGGTAGAGCACGGAAAAGTTGACAACACTGAATTTTACAAATCACGATTTTCTCGGAAAAGTGGGTTCAAAATGAGTTTTCTAGGTTTGAATGGACAAATGTAAGTAAACGGATACGTACTAACTGAAACATTGCTTTTTAAATTGTCCCAATATTGGCCGAGTTAGAGCACGGAAAAGTTGACAAACTTGAATTTTACAAATTCACGATTTTCTCGAAAAGTGTGGTTCAAATGAGTTTTCTGGGTTTGAATGACAAATGTAAGTAAAATCGATGAGCACTAACTGAAACATTGCTTTTTTTAAAAATCGTCCAATATTGGCCCAAGTTAGAAGCACGGCAAAAGTTGAGAAAACGAATTTTACAAATTCACGATTTTCTCGAAAAGTTGGGTTAAAATTGAGTTTCTGGGATTTGAATGGACAAATGTAAGTAAACGGATACGTACTAAACGAAACATTGCTTTTTTAAACTCGTGCCAATATTGGCCAAAGTTAGAGCACGGAAAAGTTGAGAAACTGAATTTTTACAAATCACGATTTTCTCGAAAAGTGGGTTCAAAATGAGTTTTATAGGTTGAATGACAAATGTAACGTAAACTGTAGGAGTTACTAACTGAAAACATTACTTTTTTAAATCGTACCAATTTTGGGCTAAGTTAGAGCACGGAAAAGTTGAGAATTACTGAATTTTTACCAAATTCACGATTTCTCGAAAAGTTGGGTTCAAAATGAGTTTTCTGGGTTGAATGACAAATGAATAGTAACTGGATGAGCTACTAACTGAACATTGCTTTTTTAAATCGTCCCAGTATTGGCAAAGTTAGAAGCACGGAACAAGTAAAACATACTGAATTTGGGATCAAAATGAGTCTTTCTAGGTTTGGAATGACAAAAATAAGGTTAACGGGATGCGCTTACTAAACTAAAACACATTGCTTTTAAATCGTGCCCCCAAATTGGCAAAGTTAGAGAACGGCGAAAAGTTAGGAAACTGAATTTTATAAATTCACGGTTTTTTAGAAAAGTGGGTTTCAAAATGAGTTTTCTAGGTTTGAATAACAAAATGAAGTAACTGGATGATGCTACTAACTGAAACATTGCTTTTTTAAATCGTCCCAATATGGCAAAGGTAGAGCACGGGAAAAAAGTTAAGAATAATGCGTTTTTAACAAAATCACGATTTGTTCGAAAAAGTGGGTTCAAAATGGAGTTTTCTAGGTTTGAATGACAAAAGTAAATAAACTGGATGCGCTACTAACTGAAAAACATGCTTTTTTAATCGTCCCAATATTGGCAAAGTTAGAGCACGGAAAAGTTGAAAAATTGAATTTTTAAAATTCACGATTTTCTCCGAAAGTGGGTTAAACGAGTTTTCTAGGTTTTGAATGACAAATATAAGAAACTGGAAGCTTACTAACTGAAACATGCTTTTTAAAATCGTGCCAATATTGGCTAAGTTAGAGCACAAAAAGTTGATCCACCCCTCCTGTCCGGATGGCAATCCCTTAATGAATTTTTACACCCAAATTCACGATTTCTCGAAAAAGTGGGTTCAAAATGAGGTTTCCGGGTTTTAATGACAAAGAAGTAACCTGGTGAGCTACTACTGAAAACATTGTTTTTTTAATCGTGCCAATATCTGGCAAAGTGAGAGCACGGAAAAGTAGAGAAATACGAATTTGGGTTAAAATGAGGTTTTCTAGGTTTGAAATGACAAAAGTAAGTGAACAGTCAGGAGCGGGTGGTGGGGATACTAACTGAAACATTGCTTTTTTAAATCGTACCAATATTGGCAAAGTAGAGCACGGAAAAGTTGAGAAAACTGATTTTACAAATCACGATTTCTCGAAAAGTGGGTTCAAAATGAGTTTTCTGGGTTTGAATGATAAATGTAAGTAAACTGGAATACGCTCTAACGAAAACATTGCTTTTTTAAATAGTCCCAATATTGGCAAAGTTAGAGCACGGAAAAGTGTGAGAAAACTGAATTTTTTACAAATTCACGATTTTCTCGAAAAGTGGAGGTTCAAAATGAGTTTTCTAGGTTTGAATGACAAAATGTAAGGTAAATGGATACGTACTAACTGAAACAGTGACTTTTTAAATCGTCCCAATATTGGCAAAAGTTAGAGCACGGAAAAGTTAAGAAAATGAATTTTACAAATTCACGATGTTCCGAAAAGTGGGTTCAAATGAGTTTTCCGGGTTTGAATGACAAAAGAAGGTAACAAACTGGATTGAGCTACTAACTGAAACATATGTTTTTTTAAAATCGTGCCAAATTGGCAAAGTGACGAGCACGGAAAAGTAGAGAAATAACTGAAATTTTGGGTTCAAAAATGAGATATTTCTAGGGTTTGAAATGACAAAAGTAAGTGAACATTATGAGCTACTAACTGAAAACATTGCTTTTTTAAAATCGTCCCAATATTTGGCAAAGTTAGAGCACGAAAAGTTGAGAAACTGAATTTTTACAAATTCACGATTTCTCGAAAAAGTGGGTTCAAAGCGTTTCGGGTTTGGAATGATAAATTCTAAGTAAACTGATACGCTCTTAACTGAACACATTGCTTTTTTAAATCGGTTCCCAATATTGGCAAAGTTAGAGACGGAAACTTGAGAAAACTGAATTTTTGCCAAATTCACGATTCTCGAAAAAAAGTGGGTTCAAAAAACTGAATTTTACAATTCACGATTTTCTCGAAAAAGGGGGTTTCAAATTGAGTTTGTCTAGGTTTGAATGACAAAAGTAAGTAAATGGATGCGCTTACTAACTGAAATATTGCTTTTTTAAATCGTCCCAATATTGGTCAAAGTTAGAGCACGGAAAAGTGAGAAAAATTGAATTTTTACAAATTCACGATTTTCTCGAAAAGTGGGGTTCAAAATGAGTTTTCTAGGTTTGAATAACACAAAGGTGAAGTAAACTAGGATGAGCTAATAACTGAAACATTGCTTTTTTAAACGTCCAATTATTGCCAAAGTTAGAGAACGGAAAAGTTAAGAATACGGATTTTTACAAAATTCACGTTTTTCGGAAACGTGGGTTCAAAATGAGTTTTTCTAGGTTTGAATGACAAAAGTAAATAAAACTGGCATGCGCTACTAACTGAAAACATTGCTTTTTTAAATCCGTCCCAATATTGGCAAAGTTAGAGCACGGAAAAGTTGAGAAATTGAATTTTACAAATTCACGATTTTCTCGAAAAGTGGTTCAAAATGAGTTTCTAGGTTTGAATGACCAAATATAAGTAAATGGATAAGCTACTAACTGACACATTGCTTTTTAATCGTGTCCATATTGGCTAATGTTAGTAGCACAGAAAAGTGAGAGAACTGAATTTTACAAATTCACGATTTTCTGCGAAAAAGTGGGTTCAAAATGAGTTTCGGGTTTTTTAATGACAAAAGTAAGTAAAATGGAGAGCTCCTACCTGAAAACATTGGTTTTTAAATCGTGCCAATATTTGGCAAGTGAAGAGAACGAGAAAATAGAGAATACTGAATTGGTCAAAATGAGTTTTCTAGTTTGAATGACAAAATGTAATGAACCGTATGAGTATAACTCCACATGCTTTTTTAAATCGTTCCCAATATTGCAAAGTTATAGAGCCACGGAAAAGTGAGGAAAAACTGAATTTTTACAAAATTCACCAATTTTTCTCGAAAAGTGGGTTCAAAATGAGTTTTCTGGTTTGAATGATAAATGTAAGTAAACTGGATACGCTTAACTGAACATGCTTTTTTAAATCTCCCAACTATGGCAAAGTTAGAGCACGGAAAAGTTGAGAAACTGAATTTTTACCAAATTCACGATTTTCTCGAAAAAAGTGGGTTCAAAATGAGTTTTCTAAGGTTTGGAAGGACAAATGTAAGTAAACTGGCTACGCTTACTACTGAAACATTGCTTTTTTAAATCGCCAATATTGGCCAAACGTTAGAAGCACGGAAAAGGTTAAGAAATTGATTTTACAAATTCACGATTTTCTCGAAAAGTGGGTCAAAATGAGTTTCCGGTTTGAATGACAAAAGTAAGTAACTGGATGAGCTACTAACTGAAACATTGTTTTTTTAAAATCGTGCCAATATTGCAAAGTGGAGAGCACGTGAAAAGTAGAGAATACTGAATTTTGGGATTCACATGAGTTTCTAGTTTGAATGACAAAAGTAAGTGAACCTATGAGCTCACTAACGGAAACATTGCTTTTTTATTAATCGTCACAATATGGCCAAAGTTAGAGCACGGAAAAGTTGAGAAAACTGAATTTTTACAAAATTCACGATTTTCTCGAAAAGTGGGTTCAAAATGATGTTTCTGGGTTTGAATGATAAATGTAAGTAAACTGGATACGCTCTAACTGGAAACATTGCTTTTTTAATGCCCAATATTGGCAAAGTTAGAGGCACCCCCCCCCCCCCCCCCCTGGAAACTTTGAGAAAACTGAATTTTTGCAAATTCACGATTTTCTGCGAAAGTGGGTTTCAAAAACTGAATTTTACAATCACGATTTCTCGGAAAAGTGGGGTCAAAAATGAGTTTCTAGGTTTGAATGACAAAAGTAAGTAAACTGGAGCGCTACTAACTGAAATATTGCTTTTTTAAATCGTCCCAATATTGGCAAACGTTCAGAGCACTGAAAAGGTAAGAAAATTGAATTTTTGTACCTAAGTTTCACGATTTTCTCGAAAATAATGGTGTTTGCTTATAAATGAGTTTTTTACCGGGTTTGAATGACATTTGTAAAAGAAGTCAAACGGATGAGCTACTAACTGAAACAATTGTTTTTTAAATCGTTGCCAAATATTGGCAAAGTGAGAGCACGGAAAAGTAGAGCATACTGAATTTTTGGGTCAAAAATGAGGTGTTTTCTAGGTTTGAATGACAAAAGTAAGTGAACCGTATGAGATACTAACTGAAAAATTGCTTTTTTAAATCGTCCCAATATTGGCCAAAGTTTAGAGCACGGAAAAGTTGAGAAAACTGAATTTTACAAAATTCACGCATTTCTCGAAAAGTGGGTTCAAAATGAGTTTCTGGGTTTTGAATGATAAACAAAAAAAAAAAACAAAAAAAAAAAAAATGTAAGTAAACTGGAACACTCTTAACTGAAACATTGCTTTTTAAAATCGTCCCAATATTGGCAAAGTTAGAGCACGGAAAAAACTTGAGAAAACTGAATTTTTGCAAAATTCACGATTTTCTCGAAAAGTGGTTAAAAA
The DNA here is from genome assembly GCA_024703675.1 of Drosophila nebulosa. Lineage (NCBI taxonomy): Eukaryota > Metazoa > Arthropoda > Insecta > Diptera > Drosophilidae > Drosophila > Drosophila nebulosa. Next base: position 8,262 of record JANFPS010000122.1, on the reverse strand, counting down.
ACTGAATTTTTACAAATTTCACGATTTCTCGAAAAAAGTGGGTTCAAATGAGTTTTCTAGGTTTGAATGACAAAAAGTAAGTAAACGGGATGCGCTTACTAACTGACATATTGCTTTTTTAAAATAGTTTCCCAATATTGGCAAAGTTAGAGCACGGAAAGTTGAGAAAATTGAATTTTTACAATTCACGATTTTCTCGAAAGTGGGTTCAAAAGAGTTTTCTAGGTTTGAATAACAAAGGTTAAGTAAACTGGAATGAGCTAATAACTGAAACATTGCTTTTGTAAATCGTCCCAATATTGGCAAAGTTAGAGCACGGAAAAGTTAAGAATACTGAATTTTTACAATTCACCGATTTTTTTTCTTCCGAAAAGTGGGTTCAAAATGAGTTTCTAGGTTTGAATGACAAAAAAGTAAATAAATGATGCGCCTACTACTTTGAAACAGTGCTTTTTTAAATGTCCAATATTGCAAGTTAGAGCACAGGAAAAGTGAGAAAATTGAAATTTTACAAATTCCACGATTTTTTCTCCGAAAAGTGGGTTCAAAATGAGTTCTTCTAGGTTTGAATGACAAATATAAGTAAACTGGATAAGCTACAACTGAAAACATTGCTTTTTTAAATCGTTGCCAATATTGGCTAAGTTAGAGCACAGAAAAAGTTGAGAGAACTGAATTTTTACAAATTCACGATTTTCTCGAAAAGTGGGTTCAAAAGAGTTTTCGGGTGTTAATGACAAAAGTAAGGTCAAACTGGATGAGCTACATAAACTGAATACATTGTTTTTTTAAATCGTGCCAATATTGCAAAGTGAGAGCCACGGAAAAGTAGAGGAATACTGAATTTTGGGTTCAAAATGAGTTTTCTAGTTTGAATGACAAAGTAAGTGAACCGTATGAGCTACTAACTGAAACATTGCTTTTTTAATCGTCCCAATATTGGCAAAGTTAGAGCACGGAAAAAGTGAGAAAACCTGAATTTTTACAAATTCACGATTTCTCGAAAAGTGGTTCAAAAATGAGTTTCTGGGTTTGAATGATAAATGTAAGTAAACTGGATACGCTCGTAACTGAAACATTGCTTTTTTTAACATCGTCACAATATTGGCAAAGTTAGAGCACGGAAAAGTTGGAGAAAACTGAATTTTTACACAATCACGATTTTCTCGAAAAGTGGGTTCAAAATGAGTTTATTAGTTGAATGACAAATGTAAGTAAACTGGATACGCTACTAATGAAACATTGCTTTTTTAAATCGTCCCAATAGTGGCAAAGTTAGAGCACGGAAAAGTACAGAAAAATTTGAATTTTTACAAATTCACCGATTTTCCGAAAAAGTGGGTTCAAAGAGTTTCCGGGTTTGATGACAAAAAGTAAGTAAACTGGATGAGCTACGAACTGAAACATGTTTTTTTTAATCGTGCCAATATTGGCAAAGTGAGAGCACGGAAAGCTAGAGAATTACTGAATTTTGGAGTTTTCAAAATGGAGTTTTCTAGGTTTGAAATGACAAAAAAGTATAGTGAACCTGTATGAGCTACTAACGAAACATTGCTTTTTTAAATGTCCCCATATTGGCAAAGTAGAGCACGGAAAGTTCGAGAAACTGAATTTTACAAAATTCAGATTTTCTCGAAAATGGGTTCAAAATGAGTTTTCTGGGTTGAATGATAAATGTAAGTAAACTGGATACGCTCTTAAACTGAACATTGCTTTTTTAAATCGTCCCAATAATGGCAAAAGTTAGAGCACGGAAACTTGAGAAAACTGATTTTGCAAATTCACGATTTTTTCTCGAAAAGTGGGTTCAAAAACTGAATTTTTACCAAAATTCACGATTTCTCGAACAAAAAAGTGGGTCATTAAAGAGTTTTCAGGTTGAATGACAAAAGTAAGTAAACTGCGATGCGATACTAACTGAAAATATTGCTTTTTTAAATCGTCACAATATTGGCAAGTTAGAGCACGGAAAAAAAAAAGGTTGAGAAAATTGAATTTTTTACAAATTCACGATTTTCTCGAAAAGTGGGTTCAAAATGAGTTTTCCGGGTTGAATGACAAAAGTAAGTAAACTGATGAGCTACTAAACATGAAAAAACATTGTTTTTTTTTAAATCGTGCCAATATTGCAAAGTGAGAGCACGAAAAGAAAAAAACCCCCCCACAAAAAAAAAATAGAGAATACTGAATTTTGGGTTCAAAATAGAGGTTTCTAGGTTGAATGACAAAAGTAAGTGACGTGGAGCTACTAACTGAAACATTGCTTTTTTAAATCGTCCCAATATTGGCAAAAGTTAGAGCACGGAAGTGAGAAAACTGAATTTTTACAAAATTCACGATTTTCTCGAAAAGTGGGTTCAAAATGAGTTTTCTAGTTTGAATGACAAAAGTAAGTAAATCTGATGAGCTACTAACTAAAACATTCTTTTTAAATTCGTCCCAATATTGGCAAAGTTAGAGGCACGGAAAAGTTGAGAAACTGAATTTTACAAATTCACGATTTTTTTCCCCCCCCGAAAAGTTGGGTCAAAATGAGTTTAGGTTTGAATGACAAATTGTAAGTAAGTGGATGAGGCTACTAACTGAAAACATTGCTTTCTTTAAATCGTCCCAATATTGGCAAAGTTAGAGCACGGAAAAAGTTGAGAAAAACTGGAATTTACAAATTCACGATTTTCTCGAAACGTGGGTTCAAAATGAGTTTTCTAGGTTTGAATGACAAAAGTAAGTAAACTGGATGAGATAATAAACCGAAACATTGCTTTTTTTAAATCGTCCCAATATGGCAAAGTTTAGAGCACGGAAAAGTTGAGAAAAAACTGAATTTTTAACAATTCACGGATTTTTCTCGAAATAGTGGGTTCAAAATGAGTTTTTCTAGTTTGAATGAACAAATGTAAGTAAGCTGGAGCGCTACTAACTGAAACATGCTTCTTTAATCTTCCAAATATTGGCCAAGTTAGAGCACGAAGAGGGTGGAATACTGAATTCTTACAAATTCACGATTTTCTCGAAAAAGGTGGGTTCCAAAAAGAGTTTTCTGGGTTTGAATGACAAATGTAAGTAAACTGAATACGCACTAACTGAAACATTGCTTTTTTTAAATGTCCAATAGTGGCAAAGTTAGCAGCACGGACAAAAGTTGACAACACTGAATTTTTACAAATTCATCGATTTTTTTTTTCCCGAAAAGTGGGTTCAATGAGTTCTAGGTTTGAATGACAAATGTAAGAAACTGGATGCGCTACTACGAAACATTGCTTTTTAAATCGTCCCAATATTGGCAAAGTTAGAGCACGGAAAACTTGGGAAAACTGACTTTTTACAATTCACGATTTTCTCGACAAAGTGGGTTCAAAATGAGTTTACGGGTTTGAATGACAAAAGTAAGTAAACTGGATGAGCTACTAACATGAAACATTGTTTTTTTAAATAACGTGCCAAATATTGGAAAGTGAGAGCACGGAAAAGTAGAGAATACTGAATTTTGGGTTCAAATGAGTTTTTCTAGGTTTGAATGAACAAAAGTAAGTGAAACAACGTATTTAGCTACTAACTGAACATGTTTTTTAAATGTCAATTATTGGCAAAGTAGAAGCACGGAAAAGTTGAGAAAACTGAATTTTTACAACATTCACGATTTTCGAAAAGTGGGTTTTCAAAAATGAGTTTTCTGGTTGAATGATTAAATGTAAAGTAAATGGATACGCTACTTAACGAAGCATTGCTTTTTAAATCGTCCAATATGCAAAGTTAGAGCACGGAAACTTTGAGAAAACTGAATTTTTGCAAAAATCACGATTTTTCTCGAAACAAGTGGGTTCAAAAACAGAATTTTTACAAATCACGATTTTCTCGAAAAGTGGGTTCAAAATGAGTTCTAGGTTGAATGACAAAAGTAAATAAACTGGATGGCTACTAAATGAAACATTGCTTTTTTTTAATCGTCCCAATATTGGTAAAGTTAGCGCACGGAAAGTTTGAGAATATGAATTTTTACAAATTCACGATTTTCTCGAAAAAGTGGGTTCAAAATGAGTTTTCTGGCGTTTGAATGAGCAAATGTAAAGTAACTGGCATTGAGCTACTAACTGAAAACATTGCTTTTTAAATCGTCACAATATTCGGCAAAGTTAGAGCACGCGAAAAGTAAAGAATACTGACTTTTGGGTTCAAACATGAGTTTTCTAGGTGTGAATGACAAAAATAAGTAACTGGATGCGCTACTAACTAAACACATGCTTTTTTAAATCGTGCCCTATTGGGAAAGTTAGAGCACGGAAAAGTTTGAGAAAACGAATTTTTATAAATTCACGGTTTTTTCGAAATAAGTGGGTTCAAAATGAGTTTAGGTCTTGAATGACAAAGTAAGTAAAAAACTGGAGCGTACTAACTGAAACATTGCTTTTTTAAATCGTCCCAATATGGCAAAGTTAGAGCACGGAAAAAAATTGAGGAAAAACTGAATTTTTACAAATTCACGATTTTCTCGAAAAGTGGTTCCAAAATGAGTTTTACTGGGTTTGGAATGATAAATGTAAGTAACTGGATACGCTCTTAACTGAAACATTGCTTTTTAAATCGTCCAATATGGCAAGTTTCTAGCGCAAGGAAACTTTGAGAAAACTGAATTTTTGCAAATTCACGATTTTCTCGAAAAGTGGGTTTAAAAACTGAATTTTTACAAATTCACGAAATTTCTCCGAAAAGTGGGTTTCAAAATGAGTTTTCTAGGTTTGAATGACAAAAGTAAAGTAAACTGGATGCGCTACTAACTGAAATATGCTTTTTTAAATTGTCACCAATATTGGCAAAAAGTTAGAGCACGGAAAAGTTGAAATACTGAATTTTTAAATTCACGATTCTCTCGAAAAGTGGGTTACAAAATGAGTTTTACGGGTTTGAAATGACAAAAAGTAAGTTTAAAAACGGGATGAGCTACTAACTGAAAACATGTTTTTTTAAAAATCGTGGCCAATATTGGCAAAGGGACTTAAGTGAGGAGGCACCGGAAAAGTAGAAGAGAATATCTGAACTTTGGGTTCAAAATGAGTTTTCTAGGGTTTGAATGACAAAAGTCAAAGTGACACACGTATTGAGCTACTAACTGAAACATTGCTTTTTTAATCGTCCCAATATTGGCAACGTTAGAGCAGGAAAAGTTGAGAAAACTGGGAATTTTTACAAATTTCACGATTTCTCGAAAAGTGGGTTCAAAATGAGTTTTCTGGTGTGGGTTTGAATGATAAATGTAAGTAAACGGATACGCTCTTAACTGAAGCGATTGCTTGTTTTAAATTCGTCCCAATGGCAAAGTTTAGAGCACGGAAAGTGAGAGAAAACTAGAATTTTTGCAAATTCACGATTTTCTCGAAAAGTGGGATTCAAAACGCAATTTACAAATTCACGATTTTCTCGAAAAGTGGGTCAAACTGAGTTTTTAGATTTGAATATGACCAAAAAGTACGTAAATCTGGATGCGCTACTAACTGAAACATTGCTTTTTTAAATCGTCCAATATTGCAAAAGTTAGGAGCACGGCAGGAAGTTGAGAATACTGAATTTTTACAAATTCACGATTTCTCGAAAAGTGGGTTCAAAATGAGTTTTCTAGGTTTAAATGACAAAATTAAGCAGTCTGGTTTATGCGCTACTAACTGAAACTATTGCTTTTTTGAAATCGTGCCAATATTGGCAAAGTTAGTTAGAGACGGAAAAAAATTGCAGGAGGAAAAAAAAAAAATTGAGTGGAAAACTGAAAATTTGCAAATTCACGATTATATTCTCGGAAATAAAATTGGCCTCAAAAAATGATTGGTTTGAGTTTTTCTAGTTTTGAATGAAAAAAAGTAAGGTAAACATCAAAGATGAGCTTACTAACTGGAAACATGGTGCTTTTTGAAATGTGCCAATATTGGCACAAAACGTGAAGTTTTTAGTTAGAGCCCGGAGACAGAGAAAGAGAGGAAAGGAAGAAGTAGAGAATATCTGGAAATTTTGGGTTCAAACTGAGTTTGTTTCTAGGTTTGAATGGACAAAAGTAAGGTAAAACTGGGATGCGCTAACTAACTGAAACATTGCTTTTTTAAATCGTCCCACTATTGGCAAACTTAGAGCACGGAAAAGTTGAGAATACTGAATTTTTACAAATTCACGATTTACGCGAAAAGTGGGTTCAAATTGAGTTTTCAGGGTTTGAATGACAAAAGTAAGTAAACTGGATGCGCTACTAACTGAAACATTGCTTTTTTAAATTGTCCCCATATTGGCAAAGTTAGAGCACGGAAAAGTTGAGAAAACTGAATTTTTACAAATTCACGATTTTCTCAAAAAGTGGGTTCAAAATGAGTTTTCTAGGTTTGAATGACAAAAGAAAGTAAACTGGATGCGCTACTATCTGAAAGACTTGCTTTTTAAATCGTCCCAATATTGGAAAAGTTAGAGCACGGAAAAGTTGAGAAAAATTCCGTGAAATTCACGATTTTCTCGAAAAGTGGGTTCAAAATGAGTTTTCTAGGTTTGAATGACAAATGAAGGTAAACTGAATGCTCTGCTAACTGAAACATTTCTTTTTTAAAACCTCCCAATTTTGGCAAAGCACGGAAAAGTAAAGAAAACTGAATTTTTGCAAATTCACGATTTTCTCGAAAAGTGGGTTCAAAATGAGTTTTCTAGGTTTGAATGACAAAAGTAAGTAAACTGGATGCGCTACTAACTGAAACATTGCTTTTTTAAATCGTCCCAATATTGGCAAAGTTAGAGCACGGAAAAGTTGAGAATACTAAATTTTTTACAAATTCACGATTTTCTTGAAAAGTGGGTTCAAAATGAGTTTTCTAGGTTTGAATGACAAAAGTAAGTAAACTGGATGCGCTACTATCTGAAAGATTGCTTTTTTAAATCGTCCCAATATTGGCAAAGTTAGAGCACGGAAAAGTTGAGAAAACTACATTTTTACAAATTCACCGTTTTCTCGAAAAGTGGGTTCAAAATGAGTTTTCTAGGTTTGAATGACAAAAGTAAGTAAACTGGATGCGCTACTAACTGAAACATTGCTTTTTTAAATCGTCCCAATATTGGCAAAGTTAGAGAACGAAAAAGTTGAGAAAACTGAATTTTTACAAATTCACGATTTTCTCGAAAAGTGGGTTCAAAATTAGTTCTCTAGGTTTGAATGACAAAAGTAAGTAAACTCGATGCGCTACTATCTGAAACATTGCTTTTTTAAATCGTCCCCATATTAACAAAGTTAGAGCACGGAAAAGTTGAGAAAAGTGGGTTCAAAATGAGTTTTCTAGGTTTGAATGACAAAAGTAAGTAAACTGGATGCGCTACTAACTGAAACATTGCTTTTTTAAATCGTCCCAATATTGGCAAAGTTAGAGCACGGAAAAGTTAAAAAAAACTGAATTTTTACAAATTCACGATTTTCTCGAAAAGTGGGTTCAAAATGAGTTTTCTAGGTTTGAATGACAAAAGTAAGTAAACTGGATGCGCTACTAACTGAAACATTGCTTTTTTAAATCGTCCCAATATTGGAAAAGTTAGAGCACGGAAAAGTTGAGAAAACTGAATTTTTACAAATTCACGATTTTCTCGAAAAGTGGGTTCAAAATGAGTTTTCTAGGTTTGAATGACAAAAGTAAGTGAACTGGATGCGCTACTAACTGAAACAATGCTTTTTTAAATCGTCCCAATATTGGCAAAGTTAGAGCACGGAAAAGTTGAGAAAACTGAATTTTTGCAAATTCACGATTTTCTCGAAAAGTGGGTTCAAAATGAGTTTTCTAGGTTTGAATGACAAAAGTAAGTAAACTGGATGCGCTACTAACTGAAACATTGCTTTGTTAAATCGTCCCAATATTGGCAAAGTTAGAGCACGGAAAAGTTAAGAATACTGAATTTTTACAAATTCACGATTTTCTCGAAAAGTGGGTTCAAAATTAGTTTTCTAGGTTTGAATGACAAAAGTAAGTAAACTGGATGAGCTACTAACTAAAACATTGCTTTTTTAAATCGTCCCCATATTGGCAAAGTTAGAGCACGAAAAAGTTGAGAATACTGAATTTTTGCAAATTCACGATTTTCTCGAAAAGTGCGTTCAAAATTAGTTTTCTAGGTTTGAATGACAAAAGTAAGTAAACTGGATGATCTACTAACTGAAACAGTTTTTAATCGCCCAAATTTTGGGAAAGTTAGAGCAGGGAAAAGTTGAGAAACTGAATTTTAACAAATTTCACGATTTTTTGGGGGGGAAAAAGT
>JANFPS010000121.1:0-35860 GCA_024703675.1 Drosophila nebulosa | reverse complement strand
TTAAGAATGTGTGTTAAAAAAATACATAGGTGGTGTAATGTCGAGCGAGGTGTCAGTGCCGCTTGAAATAAAACAATATCATATGGAGGAAAAATAACATACAGATATGCAATTTCCAAAAAAAAAAAAAATAAAAATTAAATATGAACCAAAAATAACATAAAAAATGAGAAAATTAAATTTGAACCAAAAATAATAATGAAATGAAAAATTAAATATGAATCAAATATAACATGTGGATATGGATTATCCCATATAAAATGAAAAAATTTAATTTGCCCCAAAATAACAGTTGGATATGCATTATCCCATATAATATGGAAAAAATAATTTGAACCAAAAATAACATATTGATATGCATTATCCCATATGAAATGAAACAATTAAATATGAACTAAAAGTTACATATGGATTTGCATTTTCCCATATAACATGAAAAAATTAAATTTTAACGAAAATAATGATATGGATATGCATTTTCCCATATAAAATGAGAAAATGAAATATGAACCAAAAATAACATATGGATATGGAGTATCCCACATAAAATGAAACAATTAAATATGAACCAAAAATAACATATGGATATGGATTTTCCCATATAAAATGAAACAATTAAGTATGAACCAAAAAAAAAACATTTGGATATGATTTTTTCACATAACATGAAAAAATTAAATTTGAATCAAAAATAACACGTGGATATGCATGTTCCCACGTAACATAAAAAATTAATTGTTAACGAAAAATAATGATATGTATATGCATTTTCCCATACAAAATGAGAAAATTAAATATGAACCAAAAATAACATGTGGATATGGATTATCCCATATAATATGATACAATTAAATATGAACCAAAAATGACATATGGATATGGATTATCCCATATAAAATTTTTTTTTTTTTTTTTGCATATTGTTTATATATTTGCGATCTATCCTAAGGGGACAATAAGCAAATGTGAGGAATGGTACAAATAACATGTCAGTGTACAGCAAAGTTAGGTTGTTTGGCAGGGAGTTACAAGAAATACATTGTCAAGAATACAATTTAAATATTTTAGCAGTTACATTAGATCAGAAAAGTTATTTCAGGGAATATGACTTGAAGCTGCAACGGGCCTTCAGCGTCGATTCACCAGTCCGGCTCTGGTCTGAAGGGAAGGTCAAGAGGATGACATATTTTAAGACGCCTGAACTGCGTGCTGTTGTCCAGCAGATTGAGGGCCAGTGGGTTCTCGTGAGTTTCCAGTCTGGAGCAGTATCGTGTGCCGTATCTTCGAATTTCGCTCTTGATGGATGGGATGTTGAGGTCTCTATGAATGATGGAGTTGCATACAAAGGGGGGTGCTTTGACAATTTTGCGGAGAAGCTTGCTTTGGAAACGTTGGAGGATTTCAACATTTGAGTCGGACGCCGTGCCCCAGAGCTGAATCCCATAGGTCCATACAGGTTTTAGTATGGCCTTGTATAGTAGCAACTTGTTGGATGTGCTGAGCTGGGATCTCCTGCTGAGTAGCCACTGCATCTTGGACAGCTTCAGATTCAGATGCTTCCTTTTGGATTTCAGATGGGCTTTCCAGTTCAAACGCCGGTCTAGGATGAGGCCTAGGTATTTGACACAATCCACGCTCGGAAGACACGTGCCATGAAGGCTGACTGGGGGGCAATTGAGTCTTCGAGTGGCGAACGTGATATGCTGTGACTTGTCTGCATTCCCACAGATATCTGATCAACCATGGTTCCAGAAGGTTGTATTGTTCCTGGATGAGACTCGAGGCTACCGATGGTTCTGAAGCAGAGACGAGAAACGCAGTATCGTCTGCATATGTGGCGATTAGAAGCTAATCATCTTGTAGCACTGGCATATCTGCGGTGTACAGAGTGTACAAGATAGGACCCAGCACACTGCCCTGTGGAACGCCCGCATTGACGCGCCTGATTTGGGACATGGAGCTTTCATATCTGACGTAGAAGCGTCTGTCTTCGAGGTACGACTTCAGAACCATGAAGTGGGGAGCAGGTAGCAACATCTTCAGCTTGTGCAGAAGCCCGTCGTGCCAGACACGGTCGAATGCCTGCTTAATATCCAAGAAGGCAGCGGAGGTGTAGATTTTGTCTTCGAAGGAGCCGAGAACCTTCCCAACAATACGGTGGCATTGTTCTGGGGTGCCGTGATGTCGTCGGAAGCAAAATTGGTGTTCAGGGACCATGTTACCTTCGTCTAATAGTGGCAACACTCTGGCCAAAAGTATTCTTTCGAATACCTTGGAGAGTATTGCCAGCAGACTGATTGGACGGTAGGAGGCGAGATCATGCTCCGGTTTTCCTGGCTTCGGAATCATTATAATCTCTGCGCACTTCCATTGTGTGGGAAAGTGGCAGAGATCAAAGATCCTGTTGAATAAATTAGCGAGGCGCTGGATCACTGATGATGGCAAGCACTTGATGGTGATTGCGTCGATGCCATCGTAGCCTGGCCTTCGCTTTAAGGCAGTCAATTTCGAACCTGACTTTCTCTGGAGTGACTCGAACAATTGGAAGAGCCATTTGGTATGGGGCCCCAAGGAAAGACGAGGTGGCGACCACATCTTCGGCGCTGCACGTGCTGAAAGGGATAAATGTGTTCTCCAGATGGGTTGCAAACTCTTCGGCCGTCTCCTCGCTGGATTTACACCACATGCCATTAGATCCTCGTATGGGGACTTTTCTCACAGCTGGCCTTTTGAGGTACTTGCAGGCTTGCCAGAGACTGTGATCTGGTTGATTTGGCTCGAGATTCCTCAGATATTCAGCAGTGGCTTCATTGCGATGTAAGAAATACAACGTTTTCAGATGCTTTGTGGCACGATTGAGAGCCGTTTTGTCTAGCGGGTTGCGACTGTGGTGCCAGACACGTCGCAGGCGTCTCTTCTCGCGCAGGGCATTTGCGATTTCGTCGCAGAAGGCAAACATATCCCTTTGTCGTGTATGGGGTTGACTCGTTCCAACTGGCGGCGTGCATGCGTGGGCGGCCTCGCACATGTCCCGTGATAGCTTCTCTACAGCTTCGTCAATGTCTACTCCAGTGTTGAGGCAGGCGTCGGGCTCAGTGATCTCATCAAGTATAGTTTTAAAGGAGTCTATGTTGGAGTTTTTCCTGAGCAGCCTGGTTGTGCGTTTCATTGACTCAACTGGAATTCCTACTCAGATCTTTACAGCACTGTGATCCGAATGTAGGTCTAACTCAGCTTCTGTGTGGATGCTGCTGTGGTTTAAACCTCTGGTAATGGCGAAGTCCAGAACATCCGGGTTCTTCGTTGCATCTGTTGGCCAATATGTTGGTTGGCCTGTCGAGTGGGTGGTCAGGTTAAGACTGTGAATGCATGGGAAGAGTGCAAGTTCCCTTTGGATTGTTGAGCCTGGACCCCCACCAGGTGTGCTTGGCATTGAAGTCTCCGCCAGCCAGAAACCTTGATCCAAAACTGCTTAGGCTTTGCAGAAACATCTGTGTGTCGACTGCATGTCTGGGAGGGACATAGCAGGAAGTGATGTTAATGTCGCCGATGGAGGTTGCAATTCTGATGGATGATGCTTGTAGCCATGGGTGACAGAGTGGTAGATTGGCAGTGTATTGTAGCCTGGACTTGATTAAGATACCAGATCCTCCTCTGGCATTGCCACTAGGGTGATTGGCACGTACAAGGTCATACCCGTTGATGTGGAAGAATGATTGGTCTGTGAGGTGAGTTTCTGATACTAGCATGATGTCGACATTGTTCCTCTTCAGGTACATGTCGATTTCTGGCCTACTCTTGCATAGGCCGTTTGCATTCCATAAGGTGATGTTTAGACCTACTTGCATAGGGATGACAGGATTGTGTTGAGCTTGCAAAAGTTTAATAATTTGCTCCAGGTGAGCATAGTTAGGTCCACCCTGCTGGGATGGTGAAGGAACGGGAATATTTGCGTTTATGGGGATGCTTGCAGAGGCGGAGTTTTTGGTTACTCCGGCATACGACATTCCAGGTTGGGAGTAACTGGATGGGAAGCTATGCGGCATGGTGTTCCTGGGCTTAGTAGAGCGTAGCATTGCCTTGCTCTTGCTCGCGGCGTTTTTTGGCTTCTTTGTAGACTCTGCACCCTTTATATGACGCAGTGTGATTTTCGCCGCAATTGACGCACTGGGGGGGCTGATCCTTGTCCTTGGGACACTTGCCAGGATCGTGGTGAGTGGTGCACTTTACACATCTGTGAAGTCTTCTACAGTAATGTTGTGTGTTTTTTTTTTTTTTTTTGTATTTTAGTTAAGCGCTGAATCCATACATACAAAAATAATATCATAACAACACAGATAGATAATTTACAAACAGGACCATACCCCATTGGTATTCCCACGGGGACTATAAATATTATTGTTGGTGCTGGTTAACTTATATTTTTGGCGAAGCCCATTCTTTTTAGCCGTCTTAGTGGCCTGGCAGGAAGCAACCGTCTTGTGAGGATACTGCGGTGTCTAATAAGCCGGTCGCTATATCTGCTGGTGTGTCTACCAATCTGCTCTTCCACTGTGTGCAGGTTGAGGTCACGGTGTATTGTTGATTCACGCACATACCATGTGCAGTTTGTTTTTTGTCGCGCAGCGCGATTTTGAAGCACTTGTATGCGTTTGTAGTTCGATTTAGCCGCAATTCCCCAGATTTGCACGCCGTACAGCCAGATTGGAGCAATGCAGTGCACGTATACTGCTCTTTTAGCCCTGAGCGACATAGTGCTTTTCCTGTTAATCAGCCACCTTAGGTGCTGCATTCTTTGACCACATTTTTTTGCTGTAGCTTTAAGGTGTTGGTTAAAGGTAAGGCGTTTGTCGAGCGTAATGCCAAGATACCTAGCTTGCGAGGGTTGTTCCAGTGTTACGCCTTCTAGTTGTATAGCCGGCGTGTTGTCTCTGGGCGTTTTTAGTGTGTAGCAGAGATTTATAGTCTTCAGTGCATTGATTTTAAAGTTCCATCGCTTACACCAAACAGAGAACATGTTGAGATACTCCTGTATACCAGAAGCAGCCTCAGAACGACATTTTGAGCTGTATAGAAGGGCGATATCGTCCGCATAAGTGGCAAGGAGAGCTTTGCCGGGGGGAAACCATGTGATTTTCGTTAGGACTTGGTAAGTCTGCAGTATACACTGAGTATAGCAGTGGGCCCAGTACGCTGCCCTGTGGGACTCCAGCTCTCATAAAGTAAGCGTTGGAGAAAGTGTTCCTGACCTTGACCATATACTGTCGGCCTTCTAAGTACGATCGAAGGACACTATAGTGTGGTGCTGGGAATAGTTTCTTTATTTTGCTCAGCAGACCCACATGCCAAACTCTATCAAAAGCTTGTTGCATATCAATGAAGACTGCGTTACAGTATTCCTTGTCATCAAAGGCTTGTAGTATGTGCTTCACCAATCTATGAACTTGCTCCACAGTGCCGTGTCCCTCGCGAAAGCCAAACTGGTGATCCGGCAAGATATGGCGTTCATTAATGATAGCTTTCAGTCGGTTCGCGATAATCCTTTCCCATACTTTAGAGAGTGAGGGCAGGAGACTTTTTGGCCGATACGATTCAGGATCGTTCTCTGGTTTACCAGGCTTATGGATCATTATGATTGCAGCCATTTTCCACTGCTTAGGGAAGTGCTGCACTCTTAAAATAGCATTAAAAATTAGTGCTATGTAGATAATAGCGCGTGTTGGCAGGGCTTTTAGAGTGGCATTGCACATCCGGTCTATGCCAGGAGCTTTATTTCTCGGGAGGTCCTTGATAACTTCAGCAATCTCTTCCGTTCTTGCAGGCTTGATGGGTAAAGACATTTGCAGTGCTGTCTGCAGGCTTTCACTAGTCTCTCTAAACTGGTCGTCTGTAGTATATTGATAATGTGTGAACCGAGCTTCTAAATGTTGCGCAAACGAATTAGCCTGGTTATCTTCGCTTTTAGCAAGCTCACCGCTGGGACATCGGATAGGCACATGTCTAAATGGTTGTCTCTTAAGAGATTTTGTGCACTTCTATAGTGAATAATTAGCATCCACTGTATAATCCATGGAAGCCAGTTTCTGCTCAAAGAATTTGCTACGCAGATCCCCTATTACAATTCTTAATTGTTTTGCAGCACGATTCCACAGGATACGGCCCCAAGGGTCTTGAGTTCTTATTGCTCGCCTTCTGAGCCTCCTTTTCTGCTCCAGAAGCTCTCTGGCCTCTCTTGTTAGTGCGACACCATATTTATTGTCTCTAAAATTAGTCTCAGTAGGCGTTAAAGCGGCAGCAGCCCTGTACACTCTGTTAAGTGATCTACAGCCATTTCAATGTCTTCCCCAGAATTAAGAGTAGTGTTTAGCTGGATTGAATTTTCCAAATGCTGTCCGAAGGTTAGCAAGTCGGTCTTTTTGTTAATAAGGCGAGGGCATAGATTGGCATTATAACAGTCTGTGTGTATACTAGCGATTAGAGCCAGGTGGTCTGATTCCAGATCCCAGCTCTGGGTTATGTTTATCTGACAGTGCGGTATTCCGTGATAGACTGCAAAGTCAATACAGGAGGGCGTGTGATGTGGCACATATGGGTACCTGGTTGGTGACCCAGTTGCAAGGATCTTGGCACTAGTAGCAGATATGGCCTCTGCTAGTTCGCGCCCCCTGGGTGAATTGTATGTGTCTCCCCACAACCAATGTCGGGCGTTCCAGTCACCACCAACCAAATATCTTTGGCCACCGGCTCTTAGTATGTTGACAAAATGTTGTTCCAGAGTCCTAGTGTTTGGGGGGCAGTAGATAGCACTGAATTCTATGTCTCCCATCCCTGTGGCCACTTTAACTGAGGACACTTGTATACTACTTGTCTCAATAACTTTTTGTGGAAAATGGCGAAGAGAATTCCTCCTATTGTTCCTCGATGGTTTGTAAGCAGGGTAGAAGGCGTAACCAAATATTTTTACTATATCGCCCCTTTTCATCCTAATCTCTGACAAAAGAGACGCTGTTGTTGTGCACGAAGAGTTCTACTTATTTTGCCTTCCCTGAAATGCCATTAGCATTCCAAATAAGAACCTTCAGCGGGATCATTGTAGGGCTGAAGCGTTGTTTTGGAACTGAGGATTAGGTTCGTCCTCCGTCCGTTGCTTAATTATTTAAGCTAATTCCAGTACCATATTTTCCAGTTTTTGAATACGTCGGTTGTTTTGACTGTAGTTCTGCTGTTGTTGTTGCTGCTGCTGCTGTAACCATGAAAGAAACTGCTGTTGCTGCTGTTGTTGGAGCTGTTATTGCCATTGCATAAACTGATTCTGCTGTTCTTGAAGTAGAGCCCGGACTTGGGAAAAGCTTTGTTATTGGTTATACAGGTCGTGTTGCTGATGCTTGTTGTTTCCTAGGGAGTGTAGACGCTGCTGTGCAGGTCCATCTTTGCTTGTGCTTGCATTTAAATTGCGTTTTGTTACATCAGCATATGGTACACCTGTGTTGTTACGCTGGTTTTGATATGGTTGCTCCTGTTGCTGTGTTGTTGGTCTTGCAGTTCTTTGTTTCGATCGTATAGTGGGAAACTGTTGTTGTTCAGTGTTATTAAGCCTGAATGGAGGAGCAGAAATCATTTGGGTACCTAATGAAGCTTGACCCAGCCTGTAATGTTGTGTGTGGTTAAATTTTTGGCACTTGTAGCACTGAGGAACTTCATTACTCTTCCTTGGAGGCTCCATAACAAAAACAGCATTGCAGAGTCGTTTGACATTGAATATGTCCTTGTTGTTGGCAGCTGGCTCAAGGTCGATGAAAAACATCGGCATGGGGGCTTTCGTAAAACGATGCTTGGCGTTGGTGAGATGACGGACATTGTGACCAAGCTTGGCCAGCTCTTCACGTATGAAGGAAACCGGTGTGCTGTGGTGTAGATTGCGTATGACGGCCCTGTACGCCTTTTCCTGCTTGAGCTGATAGCTGTGGAATTCCACGTTTTTTTCTTCCAGCGAGCTGACAAGGTTTCGGAAGTCGGTTACACTGGAGGTCATGATGCGGACCTGGTTGTCCCTGCCGGCTTTGTATGTGAAATTGTCGCTGCTGATGGCGTCCTAGATGAATGCCAGCATGGCAGTGATGTTATCCACCCCAGAGATGAAGATCGGTGGAGTCTTTGGAACGGTCGAAGGAGGTGGGGGAGCGGCAGTTGGGTTAGGGTTGTTGACAGCTTGATTGTCCTCCGTAGTAGCAAGGAGGGCAAATCTGTTCGGACTTGAACGCCCTGCAACAGGTTGGGTTGTGACTCCATTGAGAGATGGCCTGCGAGTAACCTCGCCGGGCTCAAAGAAGCTTTCGTCCGAATCCGAGTCAGTAGACATATTGCTAGGGGGAGCATTCGCCGCCTTTTTGGGGTTGATTCCAGGTGAATCCTTCTTTCGCTTAGTGGGAACCTTCTTCCAGCTGGCAGTCTGCCAACCAACGTTCCCAGCAGCACTGCCGCTCGGAGCGCTGTGGCCGGACATTACGCCGGCCGAGCTCTGGCCTAGAAATGCCAATCAACACACTTAGGGAGAGCTGTGTAATTAGAAAGTTGCCGCCTGAGGGTATGCAGCAAAATTTTTCACTTTTGGTCTGCGCCCAGTGAGTCACAACACAAAAATTTATGCTGGTGCCTAAAAGTATGCAACGAATTTTGCAGCTTCTCCGATTGGCTGGCTAATCACAGCACACTAGCGTCTTAGGTGGCGACACTGAGCCTTCGCCCTCTAGCGTCTTGGGTGGCGACACTGAGCAGTATTCCTCTGGCCCAAAATCGAGCGCCACTGAGTAGTAGCCCTCTGGCGACACTCGGCACGTCACTCGAAACTCACTGTCACTATAAATTGCTATGCAACACTGTTTTCCTTTCTAGAATTTTCTTTGTGAAGAAAATTTGTATCACTTTAATTGGCGGCAACCAGCTGTCCAATGGTCTATGAATAGCGCAACGGACTAGCACTCACTTCACACTCCGTCTCTGTTCAATTTTAAGTCAATATAGACACTTTTAATGCATCTTTTATTTTCACTTTTCATTCTTACTTTACAAGCCGACAAGCACACGTCCGTACGACTCGACTGTAAAAACCAGAATCACTTCCATATAAATGAAAAAATTAAATTTGAACCTGAAATAACATGTGGATATGGATTATCCCATATCAAATGAGAACATTAAATATGAACCAAAAATAACATATGGATATGCATTTTCCGATATAAAGTGACAAAACTTAATTTGATTCAAAACTAACATATGAATTATGAATTTTCCTATATAAAATGACAAAACAAAATTTGAACCAAAAATAACATGTGGATATGGATTATCCCATATAAAATTAAAAAACTTGAACCAAATATAACATATTGATATGCATTTTCCCATATAAAATGAAACAATTAAATATGAACCAAAAATAACATGTGGATATGGATTATCCCATATAAAATGAAACAATTAAATATGAATCAAAAATAACATGTGGATATGGATTATCCCATATAAAATGGAAAAATTATATTTGAACCAAAAATAACATGTGGATATGGATTATCCCATATAAAATGAAAAAATTATATATGAACCAATAATAACATATGGATATGCATTTTCCTATATAAAATGACAAAAATTTAATTTGATTCAAAACTAACATATTGATATGCATTTTCCTATATAAAATGACAAAATAACAGATGGATATGCACTTGCACATATAAAATGAAAAAATTAAATTTGAACCAAAACTAACATATGGATTTGCATTTTCCCATATAAAATGAAAAAATTACATTTGAACCAAAAATAACATATGGATATGCATTTTCCTATATAAAATGACAAAATTTAATTTGATTCAAAACTAACATATGAATTATGCATTTTCCTATATAAAATGAAAAAACAACAGATGGATATGCACTTGCACATATCGTATATAAAATAAAAAATTAAATTTGAATCAAAAATAACATGTGAATATGGAATATCCCATATAAAGTGAAACACTTAAATATGAACCAACAATAACATGTGGATATGGATTATCCCATATAAAATGATACAATTAAATATGAACCAAAAATGACATATGGATATGGATTATCCCATATAAAATGAAAAAATTACATATGAACCAAAAATAACATATGGATATGCATTTTCCTATATAATATGAAAAAATTAAATTTTAACCAAAAATAACATGTGGATATGGATTATCCCATATAAAATGAAACACTTAAATACGAATCAAAAATAACTTGTGGATATGGATTATCCCATATAAAATGAAAAAATTAAATTTGAACCAACAATAACATGTGGATATGGATTATCCCATTTAAAATGATACAATTAAATATGAACCAAAAATGACATATGGATATGGATTATCCCATATAAAATGAAAAAATTACATATGAACCAAAAATAACATATGGATATGCACTTTCCTATATAAAATGAAAAAATTAAATTTGAACCAAAAATAACATGTTTTTATAGATTATCCTATATAAAATGAAAAAAATAAATATGAACCAAAAACCAAAAAAATTTGAACCAAAACTTACAAATGGATTTGCATTTTCCCATATAAAATGAGAAAATTAAATTTAAACCAAATATAACATATGGATATGGATAATCGCATATAAAATGAAAAAGTAAATATGAATCAATAATAACATGTGGATATGGATTATCCCATATAAAATGAAACACTTAAATATGAATCAAAAATAACTTGTGGATATGGATTATCCCATATAATATAGAAAAATTAAATTTGAACCAAAAATAACATATTGATATGCATTTTCCCATATAAAATGATATAATAAAATTCTAACCAAAAATAACATATGAATTTGCATTATCCCATAAGAAATGAAAAAATTAAATATGAACCAAAAGTTACATATGGATTTGCATTTTCCCATATAACATGAAAAAATTAAATTTTAACGAAATATAATGATATGGAATGCATTTTCCCATATAAACTGAGAAAATTATATATGAACCAAAAATAACACGAGGATATGGATTATCTCAAATAAAATGAAACAATTACATATGAACCATATTGAACATTTGGATATGAATTAACCCATATATGGGAAATACAATTAAATATGAACCAAGAATGACATGTGGATATGGATTATCCCATATAAAATGAGAAAATCATATATGAACCAAAAATAACATATGGATATGCATTTTCCTATATAAAATGACAAAATTTAATTTGATTCAAAACTAACATATGAATTATGCATTTTCCTATATAAAATGACAAAATAACAGATGGATATGCACTTGCACATATAAAATGAAAAAATTAAATTTGAACCAAAACTAACATATGGATTTGCATTTTCCCATATAAAATGGGAAAATAAAATTTAAACCAAATATAACATATGGATATGGATAATCGCATATAAAATGAAAAAGTAAATATGAATCAAAAATAACTTGTAGATATGGATTATCCCATGTTAAATGGAAAAATTAAATTTAAACCAAAAATTACATATTGATATACATTTTCCCATATAAAATGATATAATTAAATTTGAAACAAAAATAACATATGAATTTGCATTATCCCATCAGAAATGAAAAACTTAAATATGAACCAAGAGTTACATATGGATTTGCATATTCCCATATAACATGAAAAAATTAAATTTTAACGAAATATAATGATATGGAATGCATTTTCCCATATAAACTGAGAAAATTAAATATGAACCAAAAATAACATGTGGATATGGATTATCCCAAATAAAATGAAACAATTATTTATGAACCATATTGAACATTTGGATATGAATTAACCCATATATGGGAAATACAATTAAATATGAACCAAGAATGACATGTGGATATGGATTATCCCATATAAAATGAAAAAAATTAAATTTGAACCAAAAATACCATATTTATATGCATTTTCCTATATAAAATGACAAAATTAAATTTGAACCAAAAATCACATGTGGATATGCATTTGCCCATATAAAACGAAAAAATTAAATTTTAACCAAAACTAACATTAAGATATGCATTTTCCCATATAAAATGAGAAAATTAAATTTAAACCACAATTAACATGTGGATATGGATTAGCCCATATAAAATGAGAAAATTATATATGAACCAAAAATAACATGTGGATATAGATTATCCCATATAAAATAAAAAAAATTAAATTTGAACCAAAAATAACATGTGGATATGGATTATCCCATATAAAATGGAAAAATTAAATATGAACCAAAAGTTACATATGGATTTGCATTTTCCCATATAACATGAAAAAATTAAATTTTAACGAAATATAATGATATGGATATGCATTTTCATATATAAAATGAGAAAATTAAATATGAACCAAAAATAACATGTGGATATGAACTATCCCATATAAAATGAAAAATTAAAAATGAAAAAAAAAAAATAACATATGGATAAAAATTTTCCCATATAAAATGAGAAAATTAAATATGAACCAAAACTAACATATGGATATGCATTTTTCCATATAAAAACAGGTTGAATTTAAGAATGTGTGTTAAAAAACTACATAGGTGGTGTAATGTCGAGCGAGGTGTCAGTGCCGTTTGAAATAAAAAAATTTCATATGGAGGAAAAATAACATACAGATATGCAATTTCCAAAAAAAAAAATTAGAAAATTAAATATGAACCAAAAATAACATATAAAATGAGAAAATTAAATTTGAACCAAAAATAATAATGAAATGAAAAATTAAATATGAATCAAATATAACATGTGGATATGGATTATCCCATATAAAATGAAAAAATTTAATTTGCCCCAAAAATAACATGTGGATATGCATTATCTCATATAATATGGAAAAAATAATTTGAACCAAAAATAACATATTGATATGCACTTTCCCATATAAAATAAAATAATTAAATTTGAACCAAAAATAACATATAGATATGCATTATCCCATATGAAATGAAACAATTAAATATGAACTAAAAGTTACTTATGGATTTGCATTTTCCCATATAACATGAAAAAATTAAAATTTAGCGAAAATAATGATATGGATATGCATTTTCCCATATAAAATGAGAAAATGAAATATGAACCAAAAATAACATATGGATATGGATTATCCCACATAAAATGAAACAATTAAATATGAACCAAAAATAACATATGGATATGAGTTATCCCATATAAAATGAAACAATTAAATATGAACCAAAAAAAAACATTTGGATATGATTTTTTCACATAACATGAAAAAATTAAATTTGAATCAAAAATAACACGTGGGTATGCATGTTCCGACATAACATAAGAAATTAATTGTTAACGAAAAATAATGATATGTATATGCATTTTCCCATACAAAATAAGAAAATTTAATATGAACCAAAAATAACATGTGGATATGGATTATCCCATATAAAATTATACAATTAAATATGAACCAAAAATGACATATGGATATGGATTATCCCATATAAAATTTTTTTTTTTTTTTTTGCATATTGTTTATATATTTGCGATCCATCCTAAGGGGACAATAAGCAAATGTGAGGAATGGTACAAATAACATGTCAGTGTACAGCAAAGTTTGGTTGTTTGGCAGGGAGTTACAAGAAATACATTGTCAAGAATACAATTTAAATATTTTAGCAGTTACATTAGATCAGAAAAGTTATTTCAGGGAATATGACTTGAAGCTGCAACGGGCCTTCAGCGTCGATTCACCAGTCCGGCTCTGGTCTGAAGGGAAGGTCAAGAGGATGACATCTTTTAAGACGCCTAGACTGCGTGCTGTTGTCCAGCAGATTGAGGGCCAGTGGGTTCTCGTGAGTTTCCAGTCTGGAGCAGTATCGTGTGCCGTATCTTCGAATTTCGCTCTTGATGGATGGGATGTTGAGGTCTCTATGAATGATGGAGTTGCGTACAAAGGGGGGTGCTTTGACAATTTTGCGGAGAAGCTTGCTTTGGAAACGTTGGAGGATTTCAACATTTGAGTCGGACGCCGTGCCCCAGAGCTGAATCCCATAGGTCCATACAGGTTTTAGTATGGCCTTGTATAGTAGCAACTTGTTGGATGTGCTGAGCTGGGATCTCCTGCTGAGTAGCCACTGCATCTTGGACAGCTTCAGATTCAGATGCTTCCTTTTGGATTTCAGATGGGCTTTCCAGTTCAAACGCCGGTCTAGGATGAGGCCTAGGTATTTGACACAATCCACGCTCGGAAGACACGTGCCATGAAGGCTGACTGGGGGGCAATTGAGTCTTCGAGTGGCGAATGTGATGTGCTGTGACTTGTCCGCATTCACACAGATATTCCATCTGATCAACCATGGTTCCAGAAGGTTGAATTGTTCCTGGATGAGACTCGAGGCTACCGATGGTTCTGAAGCAGAGACGAGAAACGCAGTATCGTCTGCATATGTGGCGATTAGAAGCTAATCATCTTGTAGCACTGGCATATCTGCGGTGTACAGAGTGTACAAGATAGGACCCAGCACACTGCCCTGTGGAACGCCCGCATTGACGCGCCTGATTTGGGACATGGAGCTTTCATATCTGACGTAGAAGCGTCTGTCTTCGAGGTACGACTTCAGAACCATGAAGTGGGGAGCAGGTAGCAACATCTTCAGCTTGTGCAGAAGCCCGTCGTGCCAGACACGGTCGAATGCCTGCTTAATATCCAAGAAGGCAGCGGAGGTGTAGAGTTTGTCTTCGAAGGAGCCGAGAACCTTCCCAACAATACGGTGGCATTGTTCTGGGGTGCCGTGATGTCGTCGGAAGCAAAATTGGTGTTCAGGGACCATGTTACCTTCGTCTAGTAGTGGCAACACTCTGGCCAAAAGTATTCTTTCGAATACCTTGGAGAGTATTGCCAGCAGACTGATTGGACGGTAGGAGGCGAGATCATGCTCCGGTTTTCCTGGCTTCGCAATCATTATAATCTCTGCGCACTTCCATTGTGTGGGAAAGTGGCAGAGATCAAAGATCCTGTTGAATAAATTAGCGAGGCGCTGGATCACTGATGATGGCAAGCACTTGATGGTGATTGCGTCGATGCCATCGTAGCCTGGCCTTCGCTTTAAGGCAGTCAATTTCGAATCTGACTTCCTCTGGAGTGACTCGAACAATTGGAAGAGCCATTTGGTATGGGGCCTCAAGGAAAGACGAGGTGGCGACCACATCTTCGGCGCTGCA
The DNA here is from genome assembly GCA_024703675.1 of Drosophila nebulosa. Classification (NCBI taxonomy): domain Eukaryota; kingdom Metazoa; phylum Arthropoda; class Insecta; order Diptera; family Drosophilidae; genus Drosophila; species Drosophila nebulosa. The sequence goes on along the minus strand of JANFPS010000121.1, from coordinate 20,593 downwards.
CGTGCTGAAAGGGATAAATGTATTCTCCAGATGGGTTGCAAACTCTTCGGCCGTCTCCTCGCTGGATTTACACCACATGCCATTAGATCCTCGTATGGGGACTTTTCTCACAGCTGGCCTTTTGAGGTACTTGCAGGCTTGCCAGAGATTGTGATCTGGTTGTTTTGGCTCGAGATTCCTCAGATATTCAGCAGTGGCTTCATTGCGATGTACGAAATACAACGTTTTCAGATGCTTTGTGGCACGATTGAGAGCCGTTTTGTCTAGCGGGTTGCGACTGTGGTGCCAGACACGTCGCAGGCGTCTCTTCTCGCGCAGGGCATTTGCGATTTCGTCGCAGAAGGCAAACATATCCCTTTGTCGTGTATGGGGTTGACTCGTTCCAACTGGCGGCGTGCATGCGTGGGCGGCCTCGCACATGTCCCGTGATAGCTTCTCTACAGCTTCGTCAATGTCTACTCCAGTGTTGAGGCAGGCGTCGGGCTCAGTGATCTCATCAAGCATAGTTTTAAAGAAGTCTATGTTGGAGTTTTTCCTGAGCAGCCTGGTTGTGCGTTTCATTGACTCAACTGGAATTCCTACCCAGATCTTTACAGCACTGTGATCCGAATGTAGGTCTAACTCAGCTTCTGTGTGGATGCTATTGTGGTTTAAACCTCTGGTAATGGCGAAGTCCAGAACATCCGGGTTCTTCGTTGGATCTGTTGGCCAATATGTTGGTTGGCCTGTCGAGTGGGTGGTCAGGTTAAGACTGTGAATGCATGGGAAGAGTGCAAGTTCCCTTTGGATTGTTGAGCCTGGACCCCCACCAGCTGTGCTTGGCATTGAAGTCTCCGCCAGCCAGAAACCTTGATCCAAAACTGCTTAGGCTTTGCAGAAACATCTGTGTGTCGACTGAATGTCTGGGAGGGACATAGCAGGAAGTGATGTTAATGTCGCCGATGGAGGTTGCAATTCTGATGGATGATGCTTGTAGCCATGGGTGACAGAGTGGTAGATTGGCAGTGTATTGTAGCCTGGACTTTATTAAGATACCAGATCCTCCCCTGGCATTGCCACTAGGGTGATTGGCACGTACAAGGTCATACCCGTTGATGTGGAAGAATGATTGGTCTGTGAGGTGAGTTTCTGATACTAGCATGATGTCGACATTGTTCCTCTTCAGGTATATGTCGATTTCTGGCCTACTCTTGCATAGGCCGTTTGCATTCCATAAGGTGATGTTTAGACCTACTTGCATAGGGATGACAGGATTGTGTTCATCATGACTGTCATCTGCTCCATTTGAGCTTGCAAAAGTTTAAATTTTTGCTCCAGGTGAGCATAGTTAGGTCCACCCTGCTGGGATGGTGAAGGAACGGGAATATTTGCGTTTATGGGGATGCTTGCAGAGGCGGAGTTTTTGGTTACTCCGGCATACGACATTCCAGGTTGGGAGTAACTGGATGGGAAGCTATGCGGCATGGTGTTCCTGGGCTTAGTAGAGCGTAGCATTGCCTTGCTCTTGCTCGCGGCGTTTTTTGGCTTCTTTGTAGACTCTGCACCCTTTATATGACGCAGTGTGATTTTCGCCGCAATTGACGCACTGGGGGGGCTGATCCTTGTCCTTGGGACACTTGCCAGGATCGTGGTGAGTGGTGCACTTGACACATCTGTGAAGTCTTCCACAGTAATGTTGTGTGTTTTTTTTTTTTTTTTTTTGTATTTTAGTTAAGCGCTGAATCCATACATACAAAAATAATATCATAACAACACAGATAGATAATTTACAAACAGGACCATACCCCATTGGTATTCCCACGGGGACTATAAATATTATTGTTGGTGCTGGTTAACTTATATTTTTGGCGAAGCCCATTCTTTTTAGCCGTCTTAGTGGCCTGGCAGGAAGCAACCGTCTTGTGAGGATACTGCGGTGTCTAATAAGCCGGTCGCTATATCTGCTGGTGTGTCTACCAATCTGCTCTTCCACTGTGTGCAGGTTGAGGTCACGGTGTATTGTTGATTCACGCACATACCATGTGCAGTTTGTTTTTTGTCGCGCAGCGCGATTTTGAAGCACTTGTATGCGTTTGTAGTTCGATTTAGCCGCAATTCCCCAGATCTGCACGCCATACAGCCAGATTGGAGCAATGCAGTGCACGTATACTGCTCTTTTGGCCCTGAGCGACATAGTGCTTTTCCTGTTAATCAGCCACCTTAGGTGCTGCATTCTTTGACCACATTTTTTTGCTGTAGCTTTAAGGTGTTGGTTAAAGGTAAGGCGTTTGTCGAGCGTAATGCCAAGATACCTAGCTTGCGAGGGTTGTTCCAGTGTTACGCCTTCTAGTTGTATAGCCGGCGTGTTGTCTCTGGGCGTTTTTAGTGTGTAGCAGAGATTTATAGTCTTCAGTGCATTGATTTTAAAGTTCCATCGCTTACACCAAACAGAGAACATGTTGAGATACTCCTGTATACCAGAAGCAGCCTCAGAACGACATTTTGAGCTGTATAGAAGGGCGATATCGTCCGCATAAGTGGCAAGGAGAGCTTTGCCGGGGGGAAACCATGTGATTTTCGTTAGGACTTGGTAAGTCTGCAGTATACACTGAGTATAGCAGTGGGCCCAGTACGCTGCCCTGTGGGACTCCAGCTCTCATAAAGTAAGCGTTGGAGAAAGTGTTCCTGACCTTGACCATATACTGTCGGCCTTCTAAGTACGATCGAAGGACACTATAGTGTGGTGCTGGGAATAGTTTCTTTATTTTGCTCAGCAGACCCACATGCCAAACTCTATCAAAAGCTTGTTGCATATCAATGAAGACTGCGTTACAGTATTCCTTGTCATCAAAGGCTTGTAGTATGTGCTTCACCAATCTATGAACTTGCTCCACAGTGCCGTGTCCCTCGCGAAAGCCAAACTGGTGATCCGGCAAGATATGGCGTTCATTAATGATAGCTTTCAGTCGGTTCGCGATAATCCTTTCCCATACTTTAGAGAGTGAGGGCAGGAGACTTTTTGGCCGATACGATTCAGGATCGTTCTCTGGTTTACCAGGCTTATGGATCATTATGATTGCAGCCATTTTCCACTGCTTAGGGAAGTGCTGCACTCTTAAAATAGCATTAAAAATTAGTGCTATGTAGATAATAGCGCGTGTTGGCAGGGCTTTTAGAGTGGCATTGCACATCCGGTCTATGCCAGGAGCTTTATTTCTCGGGAGGTCCTTGATAACTTCAGCAATCTCTTCCGTTCTTGCAGGCTTGATGGGTAAAGACATTTGCAGTGCTGTCTGCAGGCTTTCACTAGTCTCTCTAAACTGGTCGTCTGTAGTATATTGATAATGTGTGAACCGAGCTTCTAAATGTTGCGCAAACGAATTAGCCTGGTTATCTTCGCTTTTAGCAAGCTCACCGCTGGGACATCGGATAGGCACATGTCTAAATGGTTGTCTCTTAAGAGATTTTGTGCACTTCTATAGTGAATAATTAGCATCCACTGTATAATCCATGGAAGCCAGTTTCTGCTCAAAGAATTTGCTACGCAGATCCCCTATTACAATTCTTAATTGTTTTGCAGCACGATTCCACAGGATACGGCCCCAAGGGTCTTGAGTTCTTATTGCTCGCCTTCTGAGCCTCCTTTTCTGCTCCAGAAGCTCTCTGGCCTCTCTTGTTAGTGCGACACCATATTTATTGTCTCTAAAATTAGTCTCAGTAGGCGTTAAAGCGGCAGCAGCCCTGTACACTCTGTTAAGTGATCTACAGCCATTTCAATGTCTTCCCCAGAATTAAGAGTAGTGTTTAGCTGGATTGAATTTTCCAAATGCTGTCCGAAGGTTAGCAAGTCGGTCTTTTTGTTAATAAGGCGAGGGCATAGATTGGCATTATAACAGTCTGTGTGTATACTAGCGATTAGAGCCAGGTGGTCTGATTCCAGATCCCAGCTCTGGGTTATGTTTATCTGACAGTGCGGTATTCCGTGATAGACTGCAAAGTCAATACAGGAGGGCGTGTGATGTGGCACATATGGGTACCTGGTTGGTGACCCAGTTGCAAGGATCTTGGCACTAGTAGCAGATATGGCCTCTGCTAGTTCGCGCCCCCTGGGTGAATTGTATGTGTCTCCCCACAACCAATGTCGGGCGTTCCAGTCACCACCAACCAAATATCTTTGGCCACCGGCTCTTAGTATGTTGACAAAATGTTGTTCCAGAGTCCTAGTGTTTGGGGGGCAGTAGATAGCACTGAATTCTATGTCTCCCATCCCTGTGGCCACTTTAACTGAGGACACTTGTATACTACTTGTCTCAATAACTTTTTGTGGAAAATGGCGAAGAGAATTCCTCACCAGAACTGCTGCCCCTCCAACGCTGTTATTGTTCCTCGATGGTTTGTAAGCAGGGTAGAAGGCGTAACCAAATATTTTTACTATATCGCCCCTTTTCATCCTAATCTCTGACAAAAGAGACGCTGTTGTTGTGCACGAAGAGTTCTACTTATTTTGCCTTCCCTGAAATGCCATTAGCATTCCAAATAAGAACCTTCAGCGGGATCATTGTAGGGCTGAAGCGTTGTTTTGGAACTGAGGATTAGGTTCGTCCTCCGTCCGTTGCTTAATTATTTAAGCTAATTCCAGTACCATATTTTCCAGTTTTTGAATACGTCGGTTGTTTTGACTGTAGTTCTGCTGTTGTTGTTGCTGCTGCTGCTGTAACCATGAAAGAAACTGCTGTTGCTGCTGTTGTTGGAGCTGTTATTGCCATTGCATAAACTGATTCTGCTGTTCTTGAAGTAGAGCCCGGACTTGGGAAAAGCTTTGTTATTGGTTATACAGGTCGTGTTGCTGATGCTTGTTGTTTCCTAGGGAGTGTAGACGCTGCTGTGCAGGTCCATCTTTGCTTGTGCTTGCATTTAAATTGCGTTTTGTTACATCAGCATATGGTACACCTGTGTTGTTACGCTGGTTTTGATATGGTTGCTCCTGTTGCTGTGTTGTTGGTCTTGCAGTTCTTTGTTTCGATCGTATAGTGGGAAACTGTTGTTGTTCAGTGTTATTAAGCCTGAATGGAGGAGCAGAAATCATTTGGGTACCTAATGAAGCTTGACCCAGCCTGTAATGTTGTGTGTGGTTAAATTTTTGGCACTTGTAGCACTGAGGAACTTCATTACTCTTCCTCGGAGGCTCCATAACAACAACAGCATTGCAGAGTCGTTTGACATTGAATATGTCCTTGTTGTTGGCAGCTGGCTCAAGGTCGATGAAAAACATCGGCATGGGGGCTTTCGTAAAACGATGCTTGGCGTTGGTGAGATGACGGACATTGTGACCAAGCTTGGCCAGCTCTTCACGTATGAAGGAAACCGGTGTGCTGTGGTGTAGATTGCGTATGACGGCCCTGTACGCCTTTTCCTGCTTGAGCTGATAGCTATGGAATTCCACGTTTTTTTCTTCCAGCGAGCTGACATGGTTTCGGAAGTCGGTTTCACTGGAGGTCATGATGCGGACCTGGTTGTCCCTGCCGGCTTTGTATGTGAAATTGTCGCTGCTGATGGCGTCATAGATGAATGCCAGCATGGCAGTGATGTTTTCCACCCCAGAGATGAAGATCGGTGGAGTCTTTGGAACGGTCGAAAGAGGTGGGGGAGCGGCAGTTGGGTTAGGGTTGTTGACAGCTTGATTGTTCTCCGTAGTAGCAAGAAGGGCAAATCTGTTCGGACTCGAACGCCCTGCAACAGGTTGGGTTGTGACTCCATTGAGAGATGGCCTGCGAGTAACCTCGCCGGGCTCAAAGAAGCTTTCGTCCGAATCCGAGTCAGTAGACATATTGCTAGGGGGAGCATTCGCCGCCTTTTTGGGGTTGATTCCAGGTGAATCCTTCTTTCGCTTAGTGGGAACCTTCTTCCAGCTGGCAGTCTGCCAACCAACGTTCCCAGCAGCACTGCCGCTCGGAGCGCTGTGGCTGGACATTACGCCGGCCGAGCTCTGGCCTAGAAATGCCAATCAACACACTTAGGGAGAGCTGTGTAATTAGAAAGTTGCCGCCTGAGGGTATGCAGCAAAATTTTTCACTTTTGGTCTGCGCCCAGTGAGTCACAACACAAAAATTTATGCTGGTGCCTAAAAGTATGCAACGAATTTTGCAGCTTCTCCGATTGGCTGGCTAATCACAGCACACTAGCGTCTTGGGTGGCGACACTGAGCCTTCGCCCTCTAGCGTCTTGGGTGGCGACACTGAGCAGTATTCTCTGGCCCAACATCTAGCGCCACTGAGTAGTAGCCCTCTGGCGACACTGGGCACGTCACTCGAAACTCACTGTCACTATAAATTGCTATGCAACACTGTTTTCCTTTCTAGAATTTTCTTTGTGAAGAAAATTTTTATCACTTTAATTGGCGGCAACCAGCTGTCCAATGGTCTATGAATAGTGCAACGCACTAGCACTCACTTCACACTCCGACTCTGTTCAATTTTAAGTCAATATAGGCACTTTTAATGCAACTTTTATTTTCACTTTTCATTCTTACTTTACAAGCCGACAAGCACACGTCCGTACGACTCGACTGTAAAAACCAGAATGGACCCATATAAAATGAAAACACTAAATTTAAACTAAAAATAACATATGGATATGGATTTTCCATATAAATAAAAATATTAAATTTGAACCTTAAATAACATATGGATATGGAATTTCCTATATAAAAAGAAAAAATTAAATTTGAACCAAAAAAAACATGTAGATATGGATTATCCCATATAAAATGAAACAATTAAATATGAACCAAAAATAACATGGATTATCCCATATAAAATGAACAATTAAATTTGACCAAAAATAACATGTGGATATGGATTATCCCATGAATAAATGAATAAAATGAAATAACTAAATATGAATCAAAAATAACATGTGGATATGGATTATCCCATATAAAATGAGAAAATTAAATATGAACCAAAACTAACATATGAATATGCATTTTCCTATATAAAATGACAAAATAACAGATGGATATGCACTTGCACATATAAAATGAAAAAATTAAATTTGAACCAAAACTAAATATGGGTTTGCATTTTCCCATATAAAATGAAAAAATTACATTTGAACCAAAAATAACATATGGATATGGATAATCGCATATAAAATGAAAAAGTAAATATGAATCAAAAATAACATGTGGATATGGATTATCCCATATAAAATGAAACACTGAAATATGAATCAAAAATAACTTGCGGATATGGATTATCCCATATAAAATGGAAAAATTAAATTTGAAACAAAAATAACATATGGATATGCGTTTTCCCATATAACATGAAAAAATTACATTTGAACCAAAAATAACATATGGATATGAATTCTCCTATATAAAATGAGAAAATTAAATATGAACCAATAATAACATATGGATATGCATTTTCCTATATAAAATGACAAAATTTAATTTGATTCAAAACTAACATATGAATTATGCATTTTCCTATATAAAATGACAAAACAACAGATGGATATGCACCTGCATATATAAAATGAAAAAATTAAATTTGAACCAAAACTAACATATGGATTTGCATTTTCCCATATAAAATGGGAAAATTAAATTTAAACCAAATATAACATATGGATATGGATAATCGCATATAAAATGAAAAAGTAAATATGAATCAAAAATAACATGTGGATATGGATTATCCCATATAAAATGAAACACTGAAATATGAATCAAAAATAACTTGTGGATATGGATTATTGAAATATGTTTGTATTTTAGCAACATTTATAACTTGACATTTGGTCACACTTAGTTTGTAAGTTTGTATTGAGTGCATCCTTTATCTTTTTTTTTTTTCTCCTTCTTCTGAATTTCGCTGCCGAATTGAACAGACGTGTGCGCTTGTTATGGAAACATATATGTACTCATTTAAATAACCGAATAAAACTATTACTTTTTTTTTACAAAATAAAACTCCAACAGGTTATGGGCCCAGCACGCTTCATAAGAAAAGAATAGTGAGAACAGTTATTAATTTAAATTACTTGGTGTGACGTGAAATTAATAAAAATGAGTGCACAAAGTCTATTTGCGATCGACAAATTAGATGGCGAAAACTATGCCGTGTGGTCGGTGCAAATGAGAGGTGTTTTAGTGCATAATGATTTGTGGTCGATTGTTTGCGGAAGAGTAGTAAAAAACGAAAATGATAGCGAAGAGCTTAAAGCTTTTTTTGATAATAAAGACGAAAAGTCCCTGGCGACAATTCAACTTGGTGTTAAAGCGTCGCAAATACATCTCATTAAAAACTGTGTGTCGGGAAAAGAAGCGTGGGACAAGCTCGCAGAGATCTATAAACCTCGTGGTCCAGCAAGAAAAATATTGCTGTTAAAGAAATTGCTTCGTTTAAAATGTGAAAGTTCCGATGTAAGCCAATACATAAACGAGTTCGTCGATTTAGTAGACAGGCTTAAAGAAATCGAAATTGACGTGCCAGAAGATATTCTAACAATTTTGCTGCTTTCGGGTCTCGGAAAACCGTTTGAGAATTTTGTAGTCGCAATTGAAACGCGTGAGACATTGCCTTCTCTATCTGACTTAAGGGTCAAGATTATTGAAGAGGGAGAGAGGCAACGTGTGGTTGACGAAATTAACGAAAGTGGTACACAGCAAATATATGTATCACAAGTGAAGCGAAACAATGGAAAAAGCACAAATACAAAAAATAACGGTGTGAAGAAGAACAAAAAATGTTATAGATGCGGTCGCGAAGGGCACTTTATTGCACAGTGCAAAGAAACGACAGAGAATGACAATGTGAAAGACAAAAACAGCAAACGCTTGTATGCGAGTTTAGCGAACGTACGGGGAAGCGGAATTACAAAAGACATGTGGTGCCTGGACAGTGGAGCAAGTGCACACATGTGTTGTGACAAATCGATGTATACAGATTTCAAAGACCATAGAGAAAAAATTATGCTGGCCGGTGATAATTTTATAGTTTCCGAAGGCAAAGGAACTGTATGGTTAAAATCAAATATCGGGAATTATGAAATCGGGTTGCTAAATGTGTTGTATGTGAAAGAGCTACAAACAAATTTTATGTCGGTATCCAAAGCCGCTGAAAAGGGATTCACAGTCTTGTTTGAAAAAGAACAAGCAATAATAAGAGATTACAACAACGATAAAATAATGCGTGCCGAGAAGTGTAATGATTTGTTTATTATCGGAGTTAATGCTGAACAGTGTATGTACGCAAAAACAAAAGACAGTGAATTATGGAAATGGCATTATCGGCTCGGTCATTTAAATATGCCAAGTCTGAAAAAGATGGCGAGCAAAGAAATCGTGCACGGGCTAAAATCAATAAGAAATGTTGAAGTTAAAAACGATAATTGCGATATCTGTGCGAAGAGCAAGATTTGTGTTAAAGCGTTCCCAAAACAGTCCGAAAACCGTGCGACACAATTGCTTAGCTTGGTGCATACGGACATATGTGGTCCAAGTAGCAAAGTATCGGGTGGAGGATCGCGATACTTTGTGACATTTATCGATGACTGTTCGCGATATACAGCCGTGTATTTTTTGAAATCACGCGATCAGGTCTTAAACGCTTTTAAAGACTTTGTCGTGACTGCGGAACGAGAACCCGGGAACAAATTAAAAGCAATACGCAGTGGCAACGGACGTGAATATGTGAGTCGCGAATTTAATAGGTATCTTTCAGAAAACGGCATAAAAAGACAATTAACGGTGCCTTACACTCCACAGCAAAACGGCGTTGCTGAGCGCGCAAATCGAACACTCGTTGAGATGGCCAGGAGCATGCTGGTGCATTCTGGTGTCTGCGAGTCTTTGTGGAGTGAGGCCGTGAGTACTACTGTGTATTTGCGCAATCGAGCGGAAACAAGAACGCTGAATAACAAGACGCCATACGAGGTTTGGACTGAAAGGAAACCAACTGTGGCACACCTTAAAATTTTTGGCTCTAAAGCGGTTGCACTAAACAAGGCGCATACAACTAAGTTTAGAGCAAAGGGTAACGAGTGCATCATGATAGGCTACTCATCCACGGCGAAAGCATATCGGCTTTATTGTCCAGCGACGAAGAAAGTCATCGAAAGCAGGGACGTTGTTTTTATGGAGAATGACGTAGCTGGAACTGCAGAGGACAAAAAAGAGGTGGTGCCATTTGAAGACATCATATTAATCGCGTCAGAAGACCGCGAAGAGCGTAGCCAGGAACCAGACTGTCTTGCAAACGAGCCAGAAGAGGAGACCTACGAGAGTGCGCAAAGTGAAGATGCAGAGCATGAGGTCACGGAAAAACGTGGACCAGGTCGTCCAAAGTTAATAAGAAGCGGAAATCCAGGTCGACCACGCAAGCAGTACAACGTTGTAAAAATGCTAAGGGTTGAAGAAGTTACAATACCTGCAACTGTGGCTGAAGCAAACGGGTCAGTTATGAGTAGCGAATGGTCAGCCTCGATCAAGAAGGAGTTTGATTCTCTGGATCGAAACAACGCATGGGAGCTCGTTGACCTGCCAAAGGGCAAGAAAGCTATAGGATGTAAATGGGTGTTCGGTGTAAAGGCTGACAAAGATGGCTACGTAGAGCGCTTTAAATCAAGGCTGGTGGCAAAGGGATGCGCACAGCAATATGGCGTTGACTATTTTGAGACGTTTTCACCTGTGGTCAGGTACTCCTCTGTAAGAACAATTTTGGCACTAGCAGTTGAGAATAAATGGTTCGTGCATCAAATGGATGTTTCATCAGCGTACTTGAACAGCGAGTTAACAGAGGAGGTCTACATGAAGCAGCCAGATGGGTTTAAAAGCGCCAAGTACCCCGAGAAGGTACTTAAACTGAAAAAGTCTCTGTATGGGCTTAAGCAAAGCGGCAGGGTGTGGAACGCGATGCTGGATGGAGTCCTGCAAAAGATGGGTTTTAAACCGTGCGCCAGTGAGCCTTGCGTTTATAAACGCAATAGCGAAGGTAATATAATTATATTTGCAATTTATGTCGACGATCTTTTAATTGCCAGCTCAGCCAAGGAAGACTTGCTGGAAGTAAAAGCCAAAATTGCAAGTGAATTCGATGTAGTAGACGGCGGACACCTCAACCATTTCTTAGGCATCGAAGTAGAGCGAGATGGCGACACTGGAGGCTTATGTATCGGACATAAGCAGTACGTCGAACAATTGCTACTCGCATGGGGCATGTCCTCGTGCAAGCCAGTTGCGACTCCACTGGAAGCAGGTAATCAAGTTAAGTGTGACGACACTAACTGCGAGGCTGTCAATGAGAAGGAGTACCAATCATTGATAGGCTCCTTAATGTATTTGGCAGTAACAACCAGGCCAGATATTCTACATTCAGTGTCAAAGCTGGCACAACGAAACTCGAATCCCCACAAAGAGCACCTGGTAGCAGCAAAACGTGTTCTACGCTACCTGAAGGGCTCGGCTAGTCAAAAGATTCATTACGTGGCTACTGGCAAAGCAGTTCATGGATACGTCGACGCAGATTGGGCAAATGATGCGACAGACCGCAAATCGTATAGCGGATTTGTTTTTCTTGCTGCGGGCGGCGCAATTTCGTGGGAGTCGAAGAAACAAAGCCTGGTAGCAGTAAGCAGCACGGAAGCCGAGTATATTGCATTATCGACTGCGGCGAGGGAGGCGGCATACCTGAATAAATTTTTATTTGAATTGGATTTTAAGAAAGACAAAACCATTTTATTGTATTGCGATAATCAGAGCGCACAATGTCTAGTTAAAAATCCAACATTACATAACCGTAGTAAACATATAGATATTAAGTTTCATCATGTGAGAGAAATGTATGCTAACAAAGAAATAGATGTTCAGTTTATAGGAACTAACGATATGATATCTGATGTGTTAACAAAAAACTTACAAAAGAACAAACATGCAAAGTGCATAGTTGAAATGAATTGTTATTAATAAGTTTTCAAGTTTATAATTGTTGAGAAGGAGTATTGAAATATGTTTGTATTTTAGCAACATTTATAACTTGACATTTGGTCACACTTAGTTTGTAAGTTTGTATTGAGTGCATCCTTTATCTTTTTTTTTTTTCTCCTTCTTCTGAATTTCGCTGCCGAATTGAACAGACGTGTGCGCTTGTTATGGAAACATATATGTACTCATTTAAATAACCGAATAAAACTATTACTTTTCTTATACAAAATAAAACTCCAACAGGATTATCCCATATAAAATGGAAAAATTAAATTTGAACCAAAAATAACATATTGATATGCATTTTCCCATATAAAATGATATAATTAAATTTGAAACAAATAACATATGATTGCATTATCCCATAAGAAATGAAAAAATTAAAATATGAACCAAAGAGTTACATATGGATTTGCATTTTCCCATAGAACATGAAAAATTAAATTTAAACGAAATATAATGATATGGAATGCATTTTTCCATATAAACTGAGAAAATTATATATGAACCAAAAATAACACGTGGATATGGATTATCTCAAATAAAATGAAACAATTATATATGAACCATATTTAACATTTGGATATGAATTTACCCATATATGGGAAATACAAGTAATATGAACCAAGAATGACATGTGGATATGGATTATCCCATATAAATAAAAATAATAAATTTGAACCAAAAATACCATATTTATATGCATTTTCCTATATCAAATAATACAATTTAATTTGATTCAAAACTAACATATGAATTATGCATATTCCTATATAAAATGACAAAATTAAATTTGACCAAAAATAACATCTGGATATGCATTTGCCCATATAAAACGAAAAAATTAAATTTTAACCAAAACTAACATTAGATATGCATTTCCCATATAAATGAGAAAATTAAATTTAAACCACAATTAACATGTGGATATGGATTATCCCATATAAAATGAGAAAATTATATATGAACCAAATATAACATGTGGATATAGTTTATCCCATATAAAATGAAAAAATTAAATTTGAACCAAAAATAACATGTGGATATGGATTATCCCATATAAAATGGAAAAATTAAATATGAACCAAAAGTTACATATGGATTTGCATTTTCCCATATAACATGAAAAAAATTAAATTTTAAAACAAAATATAATGATATGGATATGCATTTTTCATATATAAAATGAGAAAATTAAACATGAACCAAAAATAACATGTGGATATGGACTATCCCATATAAAATGAAAAATTAAAAATGAAAAAAAAAAAACATATGGATATGCATTTTCCCATTTAAAATGAGAAAATTGTATATGAACAACAAAAATACATATGGATATGCATTTTCCCATATAAATTGAAAAAATTAAATTTGAACCAAAAATAACATGTGGATATGGATTGTCCCATATAAAATGAAACAATTAACTATGAGAAAAAAAATAACATGTGGATATGGATTATCCCATACAAAATAAAACAATTAAATATGAACCAAAAATAACATATGGATATGCATTTTTCCATATAAAAACTGGTTGAATTTAAGAATGTGTGTTAAAAAAATACATAGGTGGTGTAATGTCGAGCGAGGTGTCAGTGCCATTTGAAATAAAATAATATCATATGGAGGAAAATACATACAGATATGCAATTTCCAAAAAAAAAAAATTAGAAAATTAAATATGAACCAAAAATAACATATAAATTGAGAAATTAATTTGAACCAAAATAATAATGAAAATGAATCAAATATAACATGTGGATATGGATTATCCCTATAAAATGAAAAAATTAATTTGCCCCAAAAATAACATGTGGATATGCATTATCCCATATAATATGGAAAAAATAATTTGAACCGAAAATAACATATTGATATGCATTTTCCCATATAAAATAAAATAATTACATTTGAACCAAAAAAAACATAGAGATATGCATTTTCCCATATAAATGAAACAATTAAATATGAACTAAAGTTACATATGGATTTGCATTTTCCCATAGAACATGAAAAAATAAATTTTAACGAAAATAATGATATGGATATGCATTTTCCCATATAAAATGAGAAAATGAAATATGAACCAAAAATAACATATGGATATGGATTATCCCACATAAAATGAAACAATTAAATATGAACCAAAATAACATATGGATATGAGTTATCCCATATAAAATGAAACAATTTAATATGACCAAAAAAAAACATTTGGATATGATTTTTTCACATAACATGAAAAAATTAAATTTGAATCAAAAATAACACGTGGATATGCATGTTCCCACATAACATGAAAAAATTAATTGTTAACGAAAAATAATGATATGGATATGCATTTTCCCATACAAATAAGAAAATTTAATATGAACCAAAAATAACATGTGGATATGGATTATCCCATATAAAATGATACAATTAAATATGAACCAAAAATGACATATGGATATTGATTATCCATATCAAATTTTTTTTTTTTTTTGCATATTGTTTATATATTTGCGATCTATCCTAAGGGGACAATAAGCAAATGTGAGGAATGGTACAAATAACATGTCATGGTACAGCAAAGTTTGGTTGTTTGGCAGGGAGTTACATGAAATACATTGTCAAGAATACAATTTAAATATTTTAGCAGTTACATTAGATCAGAAAAGTTATTTCAGGGAATATGACTTGAAGCTGCAACGGGCCTTCAGCGTCGATTCACCAGTCCGGCTCTGGTCTGAAGGGAAGGTCAAGAGGATGACATATTTTAAGACGCCTAGACTGCGTGCTGTTGTCCAGCGGATTGAGGGCCAGTGGGTTCTCGTGAGTTTCCGTCTGGAGCAGTATCGTGTGCCGTATCTTCGAATTTCGCTCTTGATGGATGGGAATTTGAGGTCTCTATGAATGATGGAGTTTGCGTACAAAGGGGGGTGCTTTGACAATTTTGCGGAGAAGCTTGCTTTGGAAACGTTGGAGTATTTCAACTTTGAGTCGGACGCCGTGCCCCAGAGCTGAATCCCATAGGTCCATACAGGTTTTAGTATGGCCTTGTATAGTAGCAACTTGTTGAAGTGCTGAGCTGGGATCTCCTGCTGAGTAGCCACTGCATCTTGGACAGCTTCAGATTCAGATGCTTCCTTTTTGGGATTTCAGATGGGCTTTCCATTCAAACGCCGGTCTAGGATGAGGCCTAGGTATTGACACAATCCACGCTCGGAAGACCCGTGCCATGAAGGCTGACTGGGGGGGGCATTGAGTCTTCGAGTGGCGAATGTGATGTGCTGTGACTTGTCCGCATTCACACAGATTCCATCTGATCAACCATGGTTCCAGAAGGTTGAATTGTTCCTGGATGAGACTCGAGGCTACCGATGGTTCTGAAGCAGAGACGAGAAACGCAGTATCGTCTGCATATGTGGCGATTAGAAGCTGATCATCTTGTAGCACTGGCATATCTGCGGTGTACAGAGTGTACAAGATAGGACCCAGCACACTGCCCTGTGGAACGCCCGCATTGACGCGCCTGATTTGGGACATGGAGCTTTCATATCTGAAGTAGAAGCGTCTGTCTTCGAGTACGACTTCAGAACCATGAAGTGGGGAGCAGGTAGCAACATCTTCAGCTTGTGCAGAAGCCCGTCGTGCCAGACACGGTCGAATGCCTGCTTAATATCCAGAAAAGGCAGCGGAGGTGTAGAGTTTGTCTTCGAAGGAGCCGAGAACCTTCCCAACAATACGGTGGCATTGTTCTGGGGTGCCGTGATGTCGTCGGAAGCAAAATTGGTGTTCAGGGACCATGTTACCTTCGTCTAGTAGTGGCAACACTCTGGCCAAAAGTATTCTTTCGAATACCTTGGAGAGTATTGCCAGCAGACTGATTGGACGGTAGGAGGCGAGATCATGCTCCGGTTTTCCTGGTTTCGGAATCATTATAATGTCTGCGCACTTCCATTGTGTGGGAAAGTGGCAGAGATCAAAGATCCTGTTGAATAAATTGGCGAGGCGCTGGATCACTGATGATGGCAAGCACTTGATGGTGATTGGGTCGATGCCATCGTAGCCTCGGCTTTTCTTCGCTTTAATGCCTAATTGACTGCCGTCAATTTCGAACCTGACTTCCTCTGGAGTGACTCGAACAATTGGGAGAGCCATTTGGTATAGGGCCTCAAGGAAAGACGAGGTGGCGACCACATCTTCGGCGCTGCACGTGCAGAAGGGATAAATGTATTCTCCAGATGGGTTGCAAACTCTTCGGCCGTCTCCTCGCTGGATTTACACCCATGCCATTAGATCCTAGTATGGGGACTTTTCTCACAGCTGGCCTTTTGAGGTACTTGCAGGCTTGCCAGAGATTGTGATCTGGTTGATTTGGCTCGAGATTCCTCAGATATTCAGCAGTGGTTTCATTGCGATGTACGAAATACAACGTTTTCAGATGCTTTGTGGCACGATTGAGAGCCGTTTTGTCTAGCGGGTTGCGACTGTGGTGCCAGACACCGTCGCAGGCTCTCTTCTCTGCGCATGGCATTTGCGATTTCGTCGCAGAAGGCAAACATATCCCTTTGTCGGGTATGGGGTTGAGTCGTTCCAACTGGCGGCGTGCATGCGTGGGCGGCCTCGCAGATGTCCCGTGATAGCTTCTCTACAGCTTCGTTAATGTCTACTCCAGTGTTGAGACGGGCGTCGGGCTCAGTGATCTCATCAAGCATAGTTTTAAAGGAGTCTATGTTGGAGTTTTTCCTGAGCAGCCTGGTTGTGCGTTTCATTGACTCAACTGGAATTCCTACCCAGATCTTTACTGTGATCCGAATGTAGGTCTAATTCAGCTTCTGTGTGGATGCTGCTGTGGTTTAAACCTCTGGTAATGGCGAAGTCTAGAATATCCGAGTTCTTCGTTGGATCTGTAGCCCAATATGTTGGTTGGCATGTGGATATGGAGTATCCCATATAAAATTAAAAAATTTGAACCAAATATAACATGTGGATATGGATTATCCCATATAAAATGAAACAATTGAATATGAACCAAAAATAACATATGGATATGCGTTTTCCCATATTAAAAATGAAAAAATTACATTTGAACCAAAAATAACATGTTTTTATGGATTATCCCATATAAAATGAGAAAATTAAATATGAACCAAAAGTTACATATGGGTTTGCATTTTCCCATAAAAAATAAAAATTAAATTTTAAACGAAAACCATATGAGATATGCATTTTCATATATAAAATGAGAAAATTAAATATGAACCAAAAATAACATGTGGATATGGATTATTCCATATAAAATGAAAAATGAAAAAAAAAATAACATATGGATATGCATTTTCCCATTTAAAATGAGAAAATTTTATATGAACAACAAAAATACATATGGAAATGCATTTTCCCATATAAAATGGGAAAATTAATTTAAAACCCAAAAATAACATATGGATATGGAAAATCGCATAAAAAATGAAAAAAAAATATGAATAAAAAAATAAAAATGGGGATATATTATCCCTATAAAATAAAACATTTAAAATATGAATAAAAAATAACTTGGGAAAAGGATTACCCCTTTTAAAAAGGGAAAAAAATTAAATTTGAACCAAAAATAACATATTGAAAATTGAATTTTTGCCCAAAAAAATGATATAATTAAAAATTTGGGAACCCAAAAATCCATTTTAATTTGCTTTACCCCAAATAAAAAATAAAAAAAAATTAAAAATATGAACCAAGATTTCCCTTTTGGAAATTTCCCTTTTCCATATCCCCATGAAAAAATTAAATTTTAAACGAAATTAAGATATGGAATCTTTTTCCCATATAAACTGAGAAAAATTTTTATTTTAACCAAAAAAAAACGTGGATATGGTTGTCTCAAAAAAAATGAAACAATTAAATTAAAAAGAAACCATTTTTAAAAAATTTGGGGATATAAAATTTTATCCCATAAGGGAAATAAAATTTAAATATGAACCAAAGGGACTTTTTGGATTTTGGATTATCCCATAAAACCCCCAAAAATTTAAATCTAAAACCAAAAAAAAATACCAATTTTATGCATTTTCCAAATTATCAAAAAACAAAAATTTAATTTGATTCAAAACTAACATTTGAATTATGCATATTCCTATATAAAATGACAAAATTAAAATTTTGGGGCAAAAAAACATGGGGGAATAAATTTTTGCCTATTTTTAAAACGAAAAAATTAAAATTTTAAACCCAAAAAACCCTAACTATGGATATGCTTTTTCCCCTTTAAAATGAAAAAATTTAAATTAAAAACCCCCCAATTAAACATGTGGATATGGTTTAATCCCAAAAATAAAATGAGAAAATGTAAAATGAACCAAAAAACATGGGGGAAATAGATTTTTCCCATATAAAATAAAAAATTAAATATAAACCAAAAGTTACAAAAGGTTTGCATTTTCCCCTATAACATGAAAAAATTAAATTTTTAAAAAGGGAAAAATTAAGGAAAATGGTTATGCTTTTTCATAATAAAATGAGAAAAATTAAATATGAAAAAAAAATAACTTTGGGGAATAGGGCCTATCCCCATTAAAAGAAAAAAAAAAATGAAAAAAAAACATATGGATATGTTTTCCCCTTTAAAAAAGAAAAATTGTTTGAAACAAAAAAAAATCCCTATGGATATGCATTTTCCCCATAAAAATTAAAAAAAAATTTAAATTAAACCCAAAAAAAACTGTGGTTTAAGGGAAATTGTCCCATATAAAGGGAAAAAATTAAAACTATAAAAAAAAAATAACATGGGGATAGGGAAATTATCCCTTTACAAAATAAATCCAATTAAATTTAAAAACCCAAAAAAACAAACATATGGAAAAAGGCTTTTTTCCATATAAAAACCCAGGTTAAATTTAAGAAATGGGGGGTTTTTTAAAAAAATACTTTAGGTTGGTGTAATGCAAAGGCGAGGTGTCATGCCGTTTGAAATAAAAAAATTTCATAGGGGGGAAAAAATAACATAAAATTTTAATGCAATTCCCAAAAAAAAAAAAAAAAATGAAAAAATTAAAATATGAACCAAAAAAAAACCATATAAAATGAGAAAAAAATTTGAAGCAAAAATAAAAATGAAATAAAAAAATTAAATATAAAATCAAATAAAAACAGGGTGGATAGGGAAATTACCCCATATAAAATGAAAAAAATTTAATTTGCCCCCAAAAATAAAACCATGTGGAATGCATTATCCCATAAAATAGAAAAAATAATTTGAACCAAAAATAAACATATTGATATCCCTTTTTCCCCAAAAAAATTTAAAATAATTAAAATTTAAAACCAAAAATAACATATAGATATGCATTATCCCATATAAATGAAAAAAATTTAAAAATTAGGAAAAAAAAGTTCTTTGGGTTTTTGCTTTTTCCCCATATAACATGAAAAAAAAAAAATTTTTTATCGAAAATAATGATATGGATATGCTTTTTCCCCATATAAAATGAGAAAATAAAATATTAAACCAAAAATAAATATGGGTTTAGGGATTAAACCCCAAACAAAAATTTGAAAAAATTTAAAAATATGAAAAACCAAAAAAAAACCCATATGGTATGAGTTACCCCAAAAAAATAAAACCCAATTAAAAAAATAAACCCAAAAAAAAAATTTTGGAATGTTTTTTTTCACATAACATGAAAAAATTAAATTTAATAAAAAATAACACTGGATATGCATTTTTCCCAAAATAACAAAAAAAATTTAAATTTGAAAAACAAAAATTAATGATTGTATTGCATTTTCCCATACAAAAAAGAAAATTTAAATGAACCAAACAAAAACATGTGGATAGGGAAATTATCCCATATAAAATGATAAAAATTAATATAAACCCAAAAAATGAAATATGGTGATTTTGGTTATCCCATATAAAATTTTTTTTTTTTTTTTTGCATATTGTTTAATTTTTGCCCCAAAAAAAAAAAAAAAAATTCAAAAAAAAAAAAAAATCAAAAAAGGGGACAAAAGAAAATGTAAAAAAATTTGGTACAAATAACATGTCATGTACTGAAAAGGTTTGGGGTGTTGGGCAGGATTTACTAAAAATACATTGTCAAGAATAAAAATTTTAAATTTTTTAGCAGCCCCTTAGATCAGAAAAGTTATTTCGGGGAATAGGGATTTGAACTGCAACGGGCCTTTAGCGTCGTTTAAACCATCCGGCTCGGGCCCTTAAGGGGAAGGGGTTTAAAAGGGGGACATTTTTTAAGACCCCTGGGCCCTGCTTTCCTTTTTTCCCCAAAAGCGGTTTGGGGGGCCCAGTGGGTTCTCGTGATTTTTTTCCCCGGGTCTGGACCCAAAATCGTGTGCCCGTATTTTCAAAAATTTCGCCCCTTGGGGAAATGGGATATTGAGGTTTTTATATAAAATGTTTGGAGTTGCGTTAACAAAGGGGTTGCTTTGAAAAATTTTGCGGAAAAGCTTGTTTTGGAAAAACTTTTGGAGTTTAAACCCTTTGATCGGACGCCGGGGCCCAAGAGCTAAATTTCCCATAGTCCTTTAACAGGTTTTAGTATGGCCTTGTATAGTAGCAACTTTTTGGGAAAGTGCTGAGCCTGGGATCCTCCTGCTGAGAAAGCCCTTTGCATCTTG
>JANFPS010000120.1:0-35868 GCA_024703675.1 Drosophila nebulosa | reverse complement strand
ATTTGCTTTTTTAAAATCGCCCCAAATTTTGGGGCAAGTTAGATCCAGAAAAGTTGAGTAAACTAAATTTTTCCTTCCTTTTTTCTCGAAAAGGGGGGTAAAAATAAATTTTTCGGGGTTTGAATGACGAATGAAAGTAAACTGGATCGCTATAACTGAAAAATTGCTTTTTTAAAAAATCGCCAATATTTGGCAAATTTTAGAGCAGGGAAAGTTGGAATACTGAATTTTAAAATTAAACATTTTCTCGAAAAGGGGTTCAAATGAGTTTTCTTTTTTTGAATGACAAAATAAGTAAACTGGTGCGTTCTAACTAAAACATTGTTTTTTTTAAATCGCCCAATTTTGGGAAAATTTGGGGCCGGGGAAAAGTTTAGAAAACTGTTTTTTTTAAAAATTTCCGATTTCCTCTAAAAGTGGGTTAAAAAATGATTTTCTAGGTTTAAATGAAAAAAGAAAGAAAAACTGGATGGCTACTAACTGAAACATTGCTTTTTTTAAATCCCCCAAAATATTGGCAAAGAAATCACAAAAAAGTTAGAATACTGTTTTTTTACAAATTCACATTTTTTCCCCTCAAAAAGGGTTAAAAAATGATTTTTTCTAGGCTTGAAGCATATGTTAAACGGATCGCTACTAACTGAAAATTGCTTTTTTTAAATCGTCCCAAATTGGCAAAGTTGAGCAGGGGAAAAGTTAAAAATACTGAATTTTGCAAATTCACGTTTTTTGGGGGGGAAAAAAAGGGGGTTCAAAATGATTTTTTCTAGTTTGAATAAAAAAAGTAGTAAACGGGATGCCCTTCTAACTGAAACTTGCTTTTTTAAATCGTCCCAATTTTTGGCAAATTAGAGAAAACCGGAAAAGTTGAGAAACTGAATTTTTACAAATTCACATTTTATGAAAAGTGGGTTCAAAATTATTTTCTGGGTTTAATGAAAAAAGTAAGTAACTGGATAGCTTTTAAAATAAAAATTGCTTTTTTAAATCGTCCCAATATTGGCAAAAAAGGTTTTTTATACTCCCAATTTTGGGCAAATTTTAACACGGGAAAAGTTGAAAAAACTGAATTTTTTAAAAAAATTCCGATTTTCGCGACAACGGGGTTCAAAGGGTTTTTTCTATTTTAAAGACAAATGTAAGAAAACGGATGCCTACAAAACAAACATTGTTTTTTTAAATCGCCCCAAATTTTGGGAAAAGTTAAGCACGAAACGTTAAGAAAACGGGAATTTTTTTACAAATTCCCGATTTTTTTTCCCAAAAAAGGGGGTTAAAAAATGATTTTTTTCAAATTTTTGGAATGAAAAAAAGTAAGAAAACTGGATGGGCTTCTAACTGAAACATTGCTTTTTTAAATCGTCCCAATTTTGGGGAAAATTTTAGACCCGGGGAAAATTTTGAAAAAAACTAAATTTTTTTAAAAAATTTCACGATTTTTTTTCTCGCCCAAAGGGGGTTTTCAAAATGATTTTCTATTTTTTAAAATGAGAAAATAATAAACGGGGATAGCTACTAACTGAAACTGGCTTTTTTAAATCGCCCCCAATTTATTGGCTAAGTTAGAAAAACGGAAGAGGTAAGAAACTGAATTTTTAAAAATTCCCCTTTTTGAGAAAGTGGGTTAAAAAATTAGTTTTCTATTTTTTAAATTTGACAAAAGTAAGTAAATGGATGCGCTACAAACTGAAACATTGTTTTTTTTAAAAAATCGCCCCAAATATTGGCAAAGTTAAGGGCAGGGGGAAAAGGGAAAGAAAACTAAATTTTTTACAAATTCACGTTTTTCTCAAAAAGGGGGTTTCAAAAGATTTTCCCTTTTTTTGAATGAAAAAAGAATAAACGGGGAATGCCCCTTACTTCGAAACTTTGGGTTTTTTTTTAAATCGTCCCCATTTTTGGCCCTTATTTTAGAGCAGGGAAAAAGTTGGGAAAACTGAATTTTTACAAATTCCTTTTTTCTCAAAAGTGGGATCAAAATGAATTTCTGATTTTTGAATGACAAATGTGTAAACGGGATGAGCTTCTACTAAAATTTTGTTTTTTTAAAAATCGTCCCAAATATTGGAAAAGTTAGACAGGGAAAAAGTTGAGACAACTAATTTTTAAAAATCACGATTTTTGAAAAGGGGGTTCAAAATATTTTCTATGTTTTGAATGAAAAAAGTAATAAACTGGATGCGCTACAATGAAACATTTTTTTTAAATCGCCCCCAATATTGGCAAATTTTAGAGACGGAAAAGTTAGAAAACTGAATTTTTCACTTTCACGTTTTCTCGAAAAGTGGGTTCAAAATGAGTTTTCTGGGTTTGAATGACAAAGTAAGTAAACTGGATGCGCTACTAACTGAAACATTGCTTTTTTAAATCGTCCCAATATTTGGCAAGTTAGAGCACGGAAAAGTTAAGAATAACTGAATTTTTACAAATTCACGATTTTCTCGAAAAGGGGGTTTTCAAAATGAGTTTTTCTATGTTTGAATGACAAATAAGTAAACTGGATGCGCTATTTAAACTGAACATTGCTTTTTTAAATCGTCCCAATATTGGCTAAGTTAGAGCACAACACGAATTCACGATTTTCTCGAAAAGTGGGTTCAAAATGAGTTTTCTGATTTTTGAATGCCCAAAATAAGTAAACTGGATGAGCTACAAACTGAAACATGGCTTTTTTAATCGTCCCAATATTGGCAAAGTTAAAACACGGAAGAGGTAAGAAATACTGAATTTTTAAAAAATTCACGATTTGTCGAAAAGGGGGGTTCAAAAGGTTTTTTTCTATGTTTAAATGACAAAAAAAGTAAACGGGAAATCCCGCTACTAACTGAAACATTGTTTTTTTTAAAATCGTCCCAATATTGGCAAATTTTAAGAAAGGGAAAAATTTAAAGAAAATTTAAAATTTTTAAAAAATTCACGTTTTTTCTCGAAAAGTGGGTTCAAAATGAGTTTTCTATGTTTAAATTTGACAAAAAAGTAACTGGACGCTATTTTAACTGAAACATTGTTTTTTTAAATCGCCCCCTTTTGGGCTAAAGTTAGGCAGGAAAAGTTGAGAAACGGGAATTTTTACAAATTCACGATTTTGTCAAAAAGGGGGGTTAAAAATTTATTTTTTCTAGGTTTGAATGAAAAAATTTTTTGTAACTGGATACTACAAACTGAAACATTGTTTTTTTAAATCGCCCCAATTTTTGGCTAAGTTAAAGCGAAAAAAGAGGTAAGAATCTAAATTTTACAAATTCACGATTTTTTCGAAAAGGGGGGTTAAAAAGGTTTTTCTAGGTTTAAATGACATATGTAAGTAAACTGGATCGCACAAACTGAAACATTGTTTTTTTTAAATCGTCCCAATTTTGGTAAAGTGAGCAAGGGAAAAAATTGGAATACTGAATTTTTAAAAATTAAAACGATTTTCTCGAAAAGGGGGTTAAAAAATTTAGTTTTATGGGTTTTTAAATTACAAAAGAAAGTAAATTTTGGAGCCTACAAACTAAAACCATTGCTTTTTTAAACGTCCTAATTTTGGGCCCAAAGTTAGAGCGTGGAAAAGTTGAAAAATACTTTTTTTACATTTTCCCACGTTTTCTCGAAAAGTTTTTTTCAAAATCATTTTTTTTATTTTGAATGACAAATGTAAGAAAACTGGGGGCGTTTTCTAACTGAAACATTGTTTTTTTAAATCGCCCCAAATTTGGAAAAGTTAAGCAGGGGAAAAGTTGAGACAACTGTTTTTTTTAAAAACTCACGTTTTTCCCTCCAAAAGTGGGTTCAAAATTATTTTTCGGGTTTTTGAATGACAAAACTAAGTAAACTGGAGAGCTACTAACTGAAACATTGTTTTTTTTAAATCGCCCCAAATTTTGGGCAAAGTTAAAGCACGGAAAATTTTTAAAAAACTAAATTTTTTCAAATTCCCGATTTTCCAAAAGTGGGTTCAAAATTATTTTTTCGGGGTTTAAATGACAAATGTAAGTAAACGGGATGCGCTACAAACTGAAACTTTATTTTTTTTAAAATCTTTCCCAATTTTGGGCCCAAATTTAAAAGCACGGAAAAGTTGAAAAAACTGAATTTTTTAAAAATTTTTTTTTTTTTTTAGTTTTTTCTCAAAAAAGGGGGATAAAAATAAATTTTTTCTGGTTTAAATGACAAAATTTTAAGTAACTGTAGGACTTTTTAAACGGAAAAATTTTTTTTTTTAAATCTTTCCCAATATTGGCAAAGTTAGAGTTTTTTTTAATACGTCCCAAAATATTGGCAAATTTAAAGAGCAGGGAAAAGTTAAAAAAACTGAATTTTTAAAAATTTACGTTTTTCCTCTAAAAGTGGGTTAAAAGAGTTTTCTTTTTTTGAATGACAAAATAAAAAAAACTGGTGGCCCCTAACAAAACCTTGTTTTTTTTAAATCGCCCCCAATTTTTGGCAAAGTTAGATCAAAGAAAATTGAGAATCCTAAATTTTTTTTCAATTCACGATTTTCCCCGAAAGTGAGTTAAAAATGATTTTCTAGGTTTGAAGGGCAATGTAAGTAAACGGGATCGCAAACTAACTGAAACATTCCCTTGTTTAAATCGCCCCAATATTGGCAAAGTTAAACACGGAAGAGGTAAGAAGATACTGAATTTTTACAAATTCACGATTTTCTCGAAAAAGTGGGATCAAAATGAATTTTCTAAAGTTGGGAAAACTGAATTTTTACAAATTCACGATTTTTCTCGAAAAGTGGGTTCAAAATGAGTTTTCTATGTTTGAATGACAAAAGTAAGTAAACTAACTGAAACATGCTTTTTTAACTCGTCCAATATTGGCAAAGTTAGAAACACGAAGGAGGTGAGAATACTGAATGTTTACAAATTCACGATTTCGCGAAAGTGGGTTATAAAATAGTTTTCTAGGTTTGAATGACAAATGTAAGTAAATGGATGCGCTACTACTGAAACTTGCTTTTTTAAATCGTCCCAATATTGCAAAGTTAGAGCACGGAAAGTTACGAAAACCGAATTTTACAAATTCACGATTTTCTCGAAAAGTGGGTGCAAAATGAGTGTTCTATGTTTGAATACAAAGTAGTAAAACTGGATGGCTTCTACACTGAAACATTGCTTTTTTGAAATCATCCCAATATTGCCAAAGTTAGCGCACCGAAAAGTTGAGAAATACTGAATTTACCAAATTCACGTGATTTTATGAAAAGGGGTTTCAAAATTAGTTTCTGGGTTTGAAAGACAAAAGTAAGTAAATGGATGAGCTACTAACTGAAAACATTGCTTTTTAAATCGTCCAATATTGCGCAAAGTTAGAGCACGGAAAGTTGAGAATAATGAATTTTACAAATTCACGATTTTCCTCGAAAGTGGGTTCAAATGGAGTTTTTTATGTTTGGAATGAGAACAAATAAGTAAACGGATGAGCTACTAAACTGAAAACATGGCCTTTTTTAAATCGTCCAATATTGGCTAAGGTTAGCAACACGGTACATATGAATTTTACAAATTCACGATTTTTGTCGAAAAGTGGGTTCAAAATGAGTTTTCTATGTGTGAATGACAAAAGTAAAGTAAACTGGATGCGCTACTAACTGAAACATGCTTTTTTAAATCGTATCCCAATATTGGCAAAGTTAGAGCACCGAAAAGTTGAGACAAACTGAATTTTTTACAAATTCACGATTTCTCGAAAAGGGGTTCAAATGAGTTTTCTATGTTTGGAATGACAAAAAGTAAGTAAAAACTGGATGCGCTACGTAATGAAAACATTGCTTTTTTAAATCGTCCCAATATTGGCCAAAGTTAGAGCACGGAAAAGTTGAGACACGATTTTTACACAATCACGATTTTCTCGAAAAGTGGGTTCAAAATTAGTTTTATAGTTTGAATGACAAAAGTAAAGTAAACTGGATGCGCTAATAACTGAAACATTGCTTTTTTACAATCGTCCTAATATTGGCAAAGTTAGAGCACGGAAAAAGTTGAGAATACTGAATTTTTACAATTCACGATTTTCTCGAAAGTGGGTTCAAAATCAGTTTTTATGTTTGAATGACATTTGTAAGTAAAACTGGATGCGCTTCTAAACTGAAACATGCTTTTTTTAAATCGTCCCCATATGGCAAAGTTAGGAGCACGGCAAAGTTGGACAAATGAATTTTTACCAAATCACGAATTTCTCGAAAAAGTGGTTTAAAATTAGTTTTCTGGGGTTGAATGACAAAACTAAGAACTGATGAGCTACTAACTGAAACATTGCTTTTTAATCCGTCCAATATTGGCAAAGTTAGAGCACGGAAAGTTGAGAAAACTGAATTTTACAAATTCACGATTTTCTCGAAAAGTGAGTTCAAATGTGGAGTTTGCTAGGCTTGAATGACAAAAGAAGTAAATGGATGCGCTTCTAACGAAACATGCTTTTTTAAATCTCCCAATCAGTGGCAAAGTTAGAGCACGGAAAGTTGAGAATACTGAATTTTTTACAAATTCACGATTTTATGAAAAGTGGGTTCCAAAATTAGTTTTCTGGGTTTTGAATGACAAACGTAAGTTAAATGGATGAGCTCATTAAATGAAAACATGCCTTTTTTGAAAATCGTCCCAATATGACAAAGGTAGAGCTTTTTAAATACGTCCCAATATGGCCAAAGTAGAGCACGGAAAAGTTGAGAAAAACTGAATTTTACAAATTCACGATTTTCGCGACAACTGGTCAAAATGAGTTTTCTAGTTTGAATGGACAAAGGTAAGTAAACGGATGCGCTACTAACTTGAAACATTGTTTTGAAATGTCCCAATATTGGCCAAAGTTTAGAGCACGGAAAAGTTGAAAAAACGAATTTTTACAAAGTCACGATTTTCTCGAAAAAGTGGGATCAAAATGAATTTCGGGGTTGAAGACGAAGTAATGTAAACTGAGGAGCCTCTTAACTGAAACATGTCTTTTAAAAATCGTCCCAAATATTGCAAAGTTAGAGCTTTAATACGACTCCCAATATTGGCAAAGTTAGAGCACGGAAAAGTTGAGAAAACTGAATTTTTAACAAATTCAGATTTTCTCTAAAAGAAGGTTAAAAAGGAGTTTTCTAGGTTGAATGACAAAAGTACACACTGTTTTAAAAACGGATGAGCTACTAACTGAAACCTTGCTTTTTAATCGTTCCAATATTGGCCAAAGTTAGATCACAGAAAATTTGAGAATACGAATTTTTACAAATTCACGATTTTCTCGAAAGTGGGTTCAAAAGAGTTTTCTATTGTTTGAATGACAAAAGTAAGTAAACTGGATGCGTACTTACTGAAACATTACTTTTTTAAATCGTCCCAAATATTGGCTAAGTTAGAGCACGAGAGGTAAGAATACTGAATTTTTACAAAATCACGATTTTCTCGAAAAGTGTGTTCAAAAATGAGTGTTCTGGGTTTGCATGGACAATGTAATGAAACTGTAGGAGCTCTTAACTGAACATTGCTTTTTTAATCTTATTTGGTCCCAATTATTAGCAAAGTGAGCTTTTTTAATTACGTCCCATATTGGCAAAGGTTAGAGCACGGAAAGTTGAGACAAACTGAATTTTTACAAATTCACGAATTTTCTCTAAAAGAGGTTAAAAATGAGTTTTCTAGGTTGAATGACAAAAGAAGTAAACTGATGAGTACTAACTGAAAAAACATTGCTTTTTTAAATCGTACCAATATTGGCAAAGCTTAGATCACAGAAATTTGAGGAATCACTGCATTTTTACAAATTCACGATTTCTCGAAAAGTGGGTTCAAAATGAGTTTCTATGTTTTGAATGACAAAATTAAGTAAACTGGACAAAGAATATATACGCTTACTTACTGAAACATGCTTTTAAAATCGTCCCAAATATTGGCCCCTAGGTAGAGCACGGAGAGGTAAGATACTGAATTTTACAAATTCACGATTTTCTCGAAAAGTGGGTTCAAAATGAGTTTTCTGGGTTTGAATGACAAATGTAAGTAAACTGTAGGAGCTCTTAACTTGAAAACATTGCTTTTTTAAATCGTCCAATATGGCAAAGTAGAGCACGAAAAGTTGAGAATACTGAATTTTTACCAAATTCACGATTTATGAAAAGTGGGTTCAAAATTAGTTTTCTGGGTATTGATGAACAAAAGTAAGTAAACTGGATTGAGCTCTTAAACTGAAAACATTGCTTTTTTAAATCGTCCAATATTGGCAAAGTTAGAGCTTTTTTAATACGTCCCAATTATTGGCAAAGTAGAGCACGGAAAAAGTTGAGAAAACGTAGAAGTTTTACAAATTCAGATTTCGCGACAACGGGTTCAAAATGAGTTTTTAGCGTTTGAATGACAAATGTAAGTAAACTGGATGCGCTATAACTGAAACAGTGCTTTTGAAATCGTCCAAATATGGCAAGTTAGAGCCCGGAAAGTTGAAAAAAACTGAATTTTTACAAAGTCACGATTTTCTCGAAAAGGGGATCAAAATGATTTTTCTGGGTGTAGAATGACGATGTAAGTAAACTGTATGAGCTCTAACTGAAAACATTCGCTTTTTAAAATCGTCCCAATCTTGGCAAAGTAGAGCTTTTTTAATACGTCCCAATATTGGCAAAGTTAGAGCACGGAAAAGTGAGAAAACTGCATTTTTACAAATCACGATTTTCTCTAAAAAGAAGGTTAAAAATGAGTTTCTAGGTTGAATGACAACAGTAAGTAAACTGGATGAGCTACTAACTGAAACATTGCTTTTTAAATCGTCCAATATTGGCAAAGTGTAGATCACAGAAAAAATTTGACGAATACTGGAATTTTTACAAATTCAAGATTTTCTCGAAAAGTGGTTCAAAATGAGTTTTCTATGTTTGAATGACAAAAGTCAGTAAACTGGATGCGCTACTTACATGAAACATTGCTTTTTTAAAAGAGTCCCAATATTGGCAAAGTTAGAGCACGGCAAAAAGTGAGGACAAACTGGAATTTTACAAATTCACGATTTTCTCGAAAAGTGGGTGTAAAATTAGTTTTGCGGGTTTGGAATGACAAAAACTAGAGTAAACTGGATGAGTACTAACTGAAACATTGCTTTTTTAAATCGTCCCAATATTGGCAAAGTAGAGCACGGAAAAGTTGAGGAAAATTGGAATTTTTACAAATTCACGATTTTCTCGAAAAGTGAGTTCAAAATGAGTTTTCTAGGCTTGAATGACAAAAGTAAGTAAACTGGATGCGCTTCTAACTGAAACATTGCTTTTTTAAATCGTCCCAATATATGGCAAGTTAGAGCCACGAAAAGTTGAGAACTACTGATTTTTACAAATTCACGATTTATGAAAAGTGGGCTTCAAATTAGTTTTCTGGGTTTGAATGACAAAAGTAAGTAAACTGGTGAGCTCTTAACTGAAACATTGCCTTTTAAATCGTCCCAAATCTTGGCAAAGTTAGAGCTTTTTTAATACGCCAAATGGCCAAAGTTAGAGCACGGAAAAGTTGAGAAACTGAATTTTTACAAATTCACGATTTTTCGCGAACACTGGGTTCAAAAGAGTTTTCTAGGTTTGAATGACAAATGTAAGAAACTGGCATGCGCCTACTAACTGAAACATGCTTTTGAAACGTCACACATATGGCAAAAGTTAGAGCAGGAAAAGTTGAAAAAACTGAATTTTTACAAAGTCACCCGATTTCTCGAAAAGTGGGATCAAAATGAATTTTCTGGGTTTGAATGACGAATGTAAGTATAAAATGTATGAGCTCTAACTGAAACATTGCTTTTAAAATCGTCCCAATATTGGCAAAGTTAGAGCTTTTTTATACGTCCCAATATTGGGAATGATTTTTACAAATTCACGATTTCTCTAAAAGAAGGTTAAAAATGGATTTTTCTAGGTTTGAATGACAAAAGTAAGTAAACTGAGATGAGTCTAAACTGAAACATTGCTTTTTTAAATCGTCCCAATATTGGCAAAGTTAGATCACAGAAAAATTTGAGAATATGAATTTTTACAAATCACGATTTCTCGAAAAAGTGGGTTCAAAATGAGTTTTCTATGTTTGAATGGACAAAAGTAAGTAAAAAACGGATGCGCTACTTACTGAAACATTGCTTTTTTAAATCGTCCCAAAAAATATTGGCTAAGTTAGAGCACGGGAAAGAGGAGGAATACTGAATTTTTAAAATTCACGATTTTCTCGAAAAAAAAAGTGGGTTCACAAGAGTTTTTCTGGTTTGAATGGACAAATGTACGTAAACTGTAGGAGCTCTTAACTGAACATTGCTTTTTAAATCGTCCCAATATTGGCAAAGTTAGAGCTTTTTTAATACGTACAATATTGGCAAAGTTAGAGCACGGAAAAGTTGAGAAAAAACTGAATTTTACATATTCACGATTTTTTTCTCTAAAAGAAGGTGAAACATGAGTTTTCCTAGGTATGAATGACAAAAGTAAGTAAACTGATGAGCCTACTAAACTTGAAACATTGCCCTTTTTTAATAAGTCCCAATATTGGCAACAGTTAGAGCATCCAAATGTAAGTAAACCCCACCCCCCCCCCCCCCCTCGGATGAAGCTTCTAACTGAAACATTCGCTTTTTTAAATCGTCCCAATATTGGCAAAGTTAGAGCACGGAACATTTGAGACAACTGGAATTTTTACAAATTCACGATTTATGAAAAGTGGGTTCAAATGAGTTTTCTAGGTTTGATGACAAAAGTTAATAAACTGGATGAGCTACTAACTGAAACAGGTCTTTTTAAATCGTCCCAATATGCAAAGTTAGAAAAGGAGATGGTGAGAATACGAATTTTTACAAATTCACGATTTTTCTCGAAAAGTGGGTTCAAACTGAGTTTCTATGTTTGAATGGACAAAACGTAAGTAAATGGATGCGCTTCTAACTGAAACATGCTTTTTAAATGTCCCAATTTGGCAAAAGTTAGAGCACGGAAAAGTGAAAAAACTGAATTTTTACAAAATCACGATTTTCTCGAAAAGTGGGGTTCAAAATTAGTTTTCTGGGCTTGAATGACAAAAACGTAAGTGAAACTGGATGAGCTACTAACTGAACATTGCTTTTTAAATCGTCCCAATATTGGCAAAGTTAGAGCACGGAAAAGTGAGAATACTTGAATTTACAAATTCACGATTTCTCGAAAAGTGGGTTCAAAATTAGTTTTCTAGGTTTGAATGACAAAAGTAAGTAAACTGAGAGTACTAACTGAAAACATGGCTTTTTTAATATTGTCCCAATATGGCAAAGTTAGAAAACACGGAAAAGTTTGAGAATACTGAATTTTACAAATTCACGATTTTCTCGAAAAGTGGGTTCAAAATGAGTTTTCTAGGTTTGAATGTGAAAAGTAAGTAAACTGGATGAGCTACTAACTGAAACATGGCTTTTTTAAATCGTCCCAATATTGGCAAAGTTAGAACACGGAAGAGGTGAGAATACTGAATTTTTACAAATTCACGATTTTGTCGAAAAAAGTGGGTTCAAAATGATTTTTATGTTTGAATGACAATAAAGTCGTTAAACGGATGCGACTTCTAGCTGAAACATGCTTTTTAAATCGTCCAAATATTGCAAAGTAGAGCACGGAAAAGTATAAGAATACTGAATTTTTACCAAATTCACGATTTCATGAAAAGTGGTTCAAAATTAGTTTTCTGGGTTTGAATGACAAAATAAGTAAACTGGATAAGCTACTAACCTGAAAACATTGCTTTTAAATCGTACCAATTATGGCAAGTTAGAGAACGGAAAAGTTGGAGAAAACTGAAATTTTTTACAAATTCACGATTTTCTCGAAAAGGGGTTCAAAAATGAGTTTTCATATGTTTGAATGAGACAACATAAGTAAACTGGATGAGCTACTAACTGAACATGGCTTTTTTAAATCGTCCCAATATGGCTAAAGTTAGAACACGGAAGAGGTGTAAGAATTAACTGAATTTTTACAAATTCATTGATTTTGTCGAAAGTGGGTTCAAAATCAGTTTTCTAGGTTTGAATACAAATTAAGTAAACTGGAGTCGCTCACTAACTGAACATTGCTTTCTAAATCGTCCCCAATATGGCAAATGTTAGAGCACGGAAAATTAAGAAAAACTGAAATTTTTACATTCACGATTTTCTCGGAAAAGTGGTTCAAAATGCGATTGCTATGTTTGAATGACAAAAGTAAGTTAAACTGGATGCGACTACTTAATGAAACATTGCTTTTTTAAATCGTCCCAATATTGGCTAAGTTAGAACACGGAAGAGGTAAGAATACTGAATTTTTACAAATTCACGATTTTGTCGAAAAGTGGGTTCAAAATGAGTTTTCTATGTTTGAATGACAAATGTAAGTAAACTGGATGCAGCTAACCTAAAAACCTTTTGAAACATTGCTTTTTTAAATCGTCCCAATATTGGTCTAAGGTAAGACGCGGAAAAGAGGTAAGAATGACTGAAATTTTTACAATTCACGATTTCTCGAAAAGTGGGTTCACAAATGAGTTTTCTATGTTTGATGGACCAAAAGTAAGTAAACTGATAGCTATAACTGAAAACATTGCTTTTTTAAATCGTCCCAATTATTGGTAACTTAGAGACGGAAAAAATTGGAATACTTTTATGAATTTTTACAAATAACGATTTTCGAAAAGTGGGTTCAAAAATTAGTTTATAGGTTGAATGACAAAAGTAGTAAAACTGGATGCGCTACTAAACTGAAAAACATTGCTTTTTTAAATCGTCCCAATATTGCGCAAAGTTCAGAGCACGGAAAAGTTGAGAATACTGAATTTTTACATGTTCACGATTTTCTCCGAAAGTGGGTCAAATCGTTTTTTTATGGTTTGAATGGACAAATGTAAGTAAATGGATGCGCTTCTAACTGAAAATATTGACTTTTTAATGTTCCCAATATTGGCAAACTTAGAGCACGGAAAAGTTGAGAAAAAACTTGTGTGAATTTTTTACAAATTCACGAGTTTCTCGAAAAAGGGGTTCAAAATTAGTTTCGGGTTTTGAATGACAAAAACTAAGTAAACTGGATGCGCTACTAACTGAAACATTGCTTTTTTAAATCGTCCCAATCTTGGCAAAGTTAGAGCACGGGAAAGTGAGAACTGATTTTTACAAATTCACGATTTTCTCGAAAAGGGGGTTGAAAAATAGTTTTCTGGTATGAATGACAAAAACTAAGTAAACTGGATGATCTACTAACTGAACCATTGCTTTTTTAAATCGTCCCAAATTGGCCAGTTAGAGCACGGAAAAGTTGAGAAAAACTGAATTTTTCAAATTCCACGATTTCTCGAAAATTGGGTTCAAAATGAGTTTTCTAGGTTTGAATGACAAATGTATTGAAACTGGATGCGCTATAACTGTTTTTTACAAACATTGCTTTTTAAATCGCTCATTATTTTCAAAGTTAGAGCACGGAAAAGTTGAGGAAAACTGAATTTTTAAATTCACGATTTTTCTCGAAAGTGGGTTCAAAATGAGTTTTCTAGGTTTAAAATGACAAATGTAAGTTAACTGGATGCGCTTACTAAACCGAAACAGTGCTTGTTAAATCGTCCCAATATGGCCAAAGTTAGGAGCACGGAAAAAGTTTGAGAAGACTTGAATTTTTACAAATTCACGATTTTCGCAAAAAGTGTTCAAAAAGAGTTTTCTAGGTTTGAATGACAAATGTAAGTAAACTGGATGCCCTACTAACTAAAAAATTGCTTTTTAAATCGTCCCAATATTGGCGAGCTTGGATAAGTTGAGAATACTCAATTTTTACAAGTTAACGATTTTATTCAAAAGTGGGTTAAAAATGAATTTTCTAGGTTTGATTGACAAAAGTAAGTTAACCAGATGAGCTACTAACTGAAACATTGCTTTTTAAATCGTCCCAATATGGCAAAGTAGAGCACAGAAAAGTTGTGAGAATACTGAATTTTCACAATTCACGATTTTCTCGAAAAGTGGGTTCAAAATGGAGTTTTCTAGGCTTAAATGACAAATGTAAGTAAAACTGATGCCGTACTAACTGAAACAATTGCTTGTTAAATCGTCACAATTTTGGCAAAGTTAGAGCACGAAAAGTTGAGAAACTGAATTTTTACCAATATTCACGATTATCGAAAAGTGGGTTCAAAGTGATTTTCTAGGTTTGAATGACAAATGTAAGTAAACTTGATGCCCCGGCTAACTAACTGAAAAGTGCTTTTTTAGATCGTCCCAATATTGGCAAGCTTGAAGTTGAGGAATACTCAATTTTAACAACATTCACGATTTTCTCGAAAAGTGGGTACAAAAATGAATTTTCTAGGTTTGAATGACAAAAGTAAGTAACCAGATGAGCTACTAACTGAAACATTGCTTTTTTAAATTGTCCCAAAATTGGCAAAAGTTAGAGCACAGAAAAGTTGAGATAACTGAATTTTAACATATTCACGATTTCTCGAAAAGTGGGTTCAAAATGAGCAGGGGGGGGGGGGGGGGGGGGGGGGGGGGGGGGGGGGGGGGGGGGGGGGGGGGAGGGGGGGGGGGGGATGGGGGGGGGGGGGGGGGGGGGGGGGGGGGGGGGGGGGGGGGGGGGGGGGGGGGGGGGGGGGGGGGGGGGGGGGGGGGGGGGGGGGGTGTGTTGGGGGGGGGGGGGGGGGGGGGGGGGGGGGGGGGGGGGGGGGGGGGGGGGGGGGGGGGGGGGGGGGGGGGGGGTGGGGGGGGGGGGGGTTTGGGGGGGGGGGGAGGGGGGGGGGGGGGGGGGGGGGGGGGGGGGGGGGGGGGACGGGGGGGGGGGGGGGGGTGGGGGTTTTCTAGGATTAAATGGACAAATGTAAGTAAACTGGATGCGCTACTAACTGAAACATGCTTGTTTAAATCGTCCCAATTTTGGGCAAAGTTAGAGCACGAACAGTTGAGGAATACTGAATTTTGACAAATTCACGACTTTCGCGAAAATGGGTTCAAAATGAGTTTATAGGTGGGAGGCTTGAATGACAAATTGAGTAAACTGGGATGCGTACTAAATGAAACATTGCTTTTAAGATCGTCCCCAATGGCTTTGAAAAGTTGAGAATACACCGCAATAATAACAAATTCACGATTTTCTCGACAATGGGGTTTAAAATGAGTTACTAGGTTTGAATGGACACAATGTAAGTTAAAACTGGATGCGCTACTAAAATGAGGACATTTGCTTTTAAATCGTCCCAATATTGGCAAAGTTAGAAGCCGAAAAAGTTGAGAAACTGAATTTTACAATTCCGATTATCTCGAAAAGTGGGTTCAAAATGATTTTTCTAGGTTTGAATGACAAATGTAAGTAAACTTGATGCGCTACTAACTGAAAAATTGCTTTTTTAGATCGTCCCCATATTGGCAAGCTTTGAAAAGTTGAGAATACTCAATTTTAACAAATTCACGATTTTCTCGAAAAGTGGGTTAAAAATGAAATTTTCTAGGTTTGAATGACAAAGTAAGTTAAAACCAGATGAGCTACTAATGAAACATTGCTATTTGTTTAAATCGTCAATATTGGCCAAAGTTAGAGCACAGAAAAAGTGTGAGATACTGAATTTTAACAATTCACGATTTTCTCGAAAAGTGGTTCAAATGAGGTTTTCTAGGCTTAAATGACAAAAGTAAGGTAAAACTGGATGCGCTACTAACTGAAACATTGCTGTTTAAATCGTCCCAATTAGGCAAAGTTTAGAGCACGGAAAAAGTTGAGGAATACTGAATTTGTTACAAATTCACGACTTTCCGCGAAAAGTGGGTTCAAAATGAGTTCCTTCTAGTTTGAATGGACAAATGTAAGTAAACTGGATGCGCATTCCCTACTAATGAAACAGTGCTTTTTAAGATCGCCCCATATTGGCTTTGAAAGTTGAGAATACGCAATAATAACAAATTCACGATTTTCTCGACAACTGGGTTAAAATGAGTTTCTAGGTTTGAATGACAAATGTAAGTAAATCGGATGAGGATACTAACTGAAAAATTGCTTTTTTAAATCGTCCCAATATTGGCCAAAGTTAGAGCACGGAAAATGAAAGGAAAAAACGATTTTTACAAATTCACGATTTATCGAAAAAAGTGGGGATCAAAATGAATTTTGGGTGTGAATGACGAATGTAAGTAAACTGTATTAGACTTAACTGAAACATTGCTTTTTTAAATCGTCCAATATTGGCAAAGTTAGAGCTTTTTAATACGTCCCCAATATTGGCAAAGTAGAGCACGGAAAAGTTGAGAAAACTGAATTGTACAAATTCACGATTTTCTCTAAAAAGTAGGTTAAAAATGAGTTTTCTAGGTTTGAATGACAAAAGAAGTAAAATGGATGAGCTACTAACTGAAACATTGCTTTTTTAATAGTCCCAATATTGGCAAAAGTTAGAGCACGGAAAGTTGAGGAAAAAGAAAAACAAAAAAAAACTAAAGGAAAAAAAAAAAAAAAAGGAAAAAAAAAAAAATGAAAAAAGAAAAAAAAACTTATAAAAAAAAAAAAGAAACAAGAAGAAAAAAGGAAAAAAAAAACGGGAGAAAAAAGAAAAAAAAAAAAGAAAAACTAAAAAAAAAAAAAAAAAGCAAAAGAAAAAAGGAAGAAAAAAAAACTAAGAGAAAAAAAAAAACTTTCTCAACTTTTCCGTGCTCCCATAACTTTGCCAATATTGGGACGTATTAAAAAAGCATATGTTTCAGTTAGTAGCTCATCCAGTTTACTATTTGCATTCAAACCTAGAAAACTCATTTTTAACTACTTTAGAGAAAATCTGTCGAATTTGAACAAATTCAGTTTTCTCAACTTTCCGTGCTCTAACTTTGCCAATTTGGGACGTATTAAAAAAAGCTCTAAACACTTTGCCAATATAGGGGAAAACGATTTAAAAAAGCAAGGTGTCAGTCAAGAGGTCATACAGTTTTTTATTACATTCGTCATTCAAACCCAGAAAATTCATTTTGATCCCACTTTGAGGAAAATCGTGAATTGTAAAAATTCAGTTTTCTCAAACTTTTCCGTGCTTAACTTTCATGCCAATATTGGGGACGATTTTAAAAAACCAATGTTTCAGTAGTAGCGCATCCCGTTACTTACATGTGTCATTCAACCTAGAAAAAACTTTTATTAAACCCAGTTGTCGAGAAAATCGTGAATTGTTAATTATTGCGTATCTCAACCTTTTCACAAGCCAATATGGGGGCCGATCTTAAAAAGCAATGTTTCAGTTAGTAGGCATCCAGTTACTACAATTTGTCATTCAAACTAGAAAAAGCTCATTTTGAACCCACTTTCGCGAAAGTCGTGAATTGTAAAAATTCAGTATTCTCAACTTTTCCGTGCTCTAACTTTGCCAAAAATGGCGATTTAAAACAAGCAATGTTTCAGGTAGCTAGCGCATCCAGGTTTACTTAATTTGTCGTTTAAGCTAGAAAACTCATTTTGAACCCCACTTTTCGAGAAAATTCGTGAATTTGTGGAAAATTCAAGTATTCTCAAACTTTTCTGTGCTCTAACTTCTGCCAATATTGGACGATTTAAAAAAAAGCAATGTTTCAGTTAGTAGCCTCATCTGGGTTAACTTACTTTCTGTCATTCAACCTACGAAAATTCATTTTAACCCCACATTTTCGAGGAAAATCGTGAATTTGTTAAAATTGAGTATTATCAACTTTTCAAAGCCTTGCCAATATGGGGACGATCCCCCCGAAAAAAGCAATTTTTCAGTTAGTAGCGCATCAAGTTTAATTACATTGTCATTCAAAACCTAGCAAAAATCAATTTTGAACCCACTTTTGAGATAATCGTGAATTTGTAAAAAATTCAGTTTCTAAACTTTTCCACGTGCTCTAAACTTTGCCAATATTTGGGAACGATATATTAAAAAACAATGGTCTCAGTATAGTAGCGCAATCCGTTTACTTACATTTGTCATTCAAACCTAAGAAAAACTCATTTAACCCAGTTTCGAGCAAAATCGTAGAATTTGTTATTATTGCGTATTCTCAACTTTCACAAAGCCAAAATCGGAGGGACGATCTTAAAAAGCATGTTTCATTAGTAGCGCACCAGTCTTACTTACATTTTGTCATTTCAAAACCTAGAAAACTCATTTTGAACCACTTTTCGCGAAAAGTCGTGAATTTGTAAAAATTCAGTATTCTCAACTTTTCCAGTGCTCTTAACTTTACCAAAAATTGGGACGATTTAAAACAAGCAATGTTTACAGTTAGTTGCGCATCCAGTTTACTTACATTTGTCATTTAAGCCTAGAAACTCATTTGAAACCCCCATTTTCGTAGAAAAATCGTGAATATTTGAAATTCAAGTATTCTAACTTTTCTGTGGCTCTAACTTTGCCCAATATTGGGACAAATTTTAAAAAAAGCAATGTTTCAGTTAGATAGCTCATCTGGTAACTTACTTTTGTCATCAAACCTAGAAAATTCATTTTTACCCACTTTTCGAGAAAATCGATGAATTTGTTAAAATTGAGTATTCTCAACTTTTCAAAAGCTTGGCCAATATAGGGGACACGATTAAAAAAAGCAATTTTTCAGTTAGTAGGCAGTCAAGTTACTTACATTTGTCAGTCACACCTAGAAAAATCACTTTGAACCACTTTCGAGATAATCTGAATTTGTAAAAATTCAGTTTTTCAACTTTTCCGTGCTCTACTTTGCCAAAAATTGGGACGATTTAAACAAGCAATGTTTCAGTAGTTAGCGCATCCAGTTTACTTACATTTGTCATTTAAGCCTAGGAAAAACTCATTTGAACCCACTTTCGAGGAAAATCGTGAATTTGTGAAAATCAGTATTATCAACTTTTCTGTGCCTCTACTTTGCCCAATATTGGAGACGATTTAACAAACAGCCAATGTTTCAGTTAGTAGCTCATCTGGTTAACTTACTTTTGGTCAAGTCAAACCTAGAAAATTCATTTAAACCCACTTTTGGAATAAAATCGTTAAACTTGTAAAAATGAGTATTCTCAAACTTATCACAAGCCGCCAATATTGGGGCGATTTAAAAAAGCAATTTTTTAATTAGTAGGGAATCCAATTTAACTACATTTGTCATTCAACCTAGAAAATCTTTTTGAACCCACTTTTTGCGGAAAATCGGAATTGTACAAATAGTATGCTCAACTTTTCCGTGCTCTAAAACTTTGCAATATTGGGGCTGATTTTAAACAAGCAATGTTTCAAGGTTAGAGAGCGCATCCAGTTAACTTAAATTTGTCATTTAAACTAGAAAAACTCATTTGAAAACCCAACACTTTTCGAGAAAATCGTGAAATTTGAAAAATTCAGTTTTCTCAAACTTTTCCGTGCTTAACTTGAAAATAATGGGACGATTTAAAAAGCAAGTTCAGTTAGTAGCGCATCCAGTCAATTAACATTTGTCATTCAAACCAGAAAAACTCATTTTGAACCCACTTTTCGAGAAAATCGTGAATTTGAAAAATTCAGTTTTCTCAACTTTTCGTGCTCTAAACTTTGCCACCAATAGTGGGACCGATTTAAAAAAAAGCAATGTTTCAGTTAGTTAGCTCTCCAGTTTACTTAGTTTTGTCATTCAAAAACCCAGAAAACTAATTTCAACCCACTTTTCACGAGAAAATCGTGAATTTGGTAAAAATTCGTTTTCTCAACTTTTCCGTGCTATAAAACCTTTGCCAATATTGGGACGAATTTAACAAAGCAATGTTTAAGTTGTTAGCGCATCAGTTACTTAGTTTTGTATTCAAACCAGAAAAATAATTTTGAACCCAACGTTTCGAGAAAATCGTGAAATTTGTAAAATTCAGTTTCTAACTTTCCGTGCTCTAAGTTTGCCAATAGTGGGACGATTTAAAAAAGCAATATTTCAGTTAGAAGCGCATCCAGTTTACTTACTTTGTTCATCCCCCCCCCCCCCCCCCCCCCTCCATAAAAAAAACTGATTTTGAACCCACTTTCGAGAAATCGTGAAACATGTAAAAATTCAGTATTCTCAACATTTTCCGTGCTCTAACTTTGCCAATATTGGGACGATTTAAAAAAGCAATGTTCAGTTAGTAGCGCCACTCCAGTTTACTTACTTTGTAATTCAAACCTATAAAAAACTAATTTTGTGAACCCACTTTCGAGAAAATCGTTTAATTTGTAAAAATCAGTATTCCACAATTTTTTTCCGTGCTCTAACTTTACCAGATATTGGGACGATTTAAAAAAGCAATGTTTCAGGTAGTAGCTATATCCAGTTTACTTACTTTTGGCATTCAAACATAAGAACAACTCATTTGAACCCACTATTTCTGAGAAAATTCGTGAATTTGTAAAAATTCAGCATTCTTACCTCTTCGCGCTTAACCTTAGCAATATGGGGACGATTTAAAAAAGCAATGTTTCAGTTAGTAGCTCATCCAGTTCTTAATTTTTCATTAAACCTAGAAAATCATTATTGAACCACACTTTTCCGAAAAATCGTGAATTTGTAAAAATACAGTATTATTACCTCTTCCGTGCTCTAACTAGCCCAAATTGGGACGATTTTAAAAAAGCAATGTTTCAGTTAAGTGCGCATCAGTTTACTTACTTTTGTCATTCAAACATAAGGAAATCGACATTTTGAACCCACTTTTCGAGAAAAATCGTGAATTTGTAAAATCAGTTTATCTTACTTTTCCGTGCTTCTAACGTTGCCACTATTGGCGGACGATTTGAGGAAAAGCAATTGTTCAGATTAGTAGCGCATCCAGTTACACTTACTTTTGTCATTCAAACAATAGAAAAAACTCATTTGAACCCACTTTCGACAAAATCATGAATTTGTAAAAATTCAGATTTTACCTCTTTCCGTGTTCTAACTTAGCCAATATTGTGGACAGATTTAAAAAAGCCCATGTTCAGTTAGCTAGTCATCCAGTTTAACTTATTTTTCCATTTTTCAAACATAGAAATCATTTGAACCACACTTTTCGAAAATTCGTGAATTTGTAAAAATTAGTTTTGTCTCACTTTTCCGTGCTCTAACTTTGCCAATATTGTACATTTTAAAAAAGCAATGTTTCAGTTAGTAGCTTATCAGTTTGATTATTTTTGTCATTCAACCCAGAAAACTAATTTGAACCCACTTTTCATGAATCGTAATTTGTAAAAATTCAGTATCTTAAACTTTTCCGTGCTCTAACTTTGCAAATATTGCGGACGATTTCAAAAAAGCAAATGTTTCAGCTAGACAGCGCATCCAGTTTTACTTCACTTTGTCGATTCAAACATAGAAAAACTCATTGTGAACCCACTTTTCGAGAAAAATCGTAATTTGTAAAAAAATCAGTTCTCACCCTCTTCCGTGTTCTAACTTTGCCAATATTGGGACGATTTAAAAAAACCATGTTTCAGTTAGTAGATAGCTCATCAGTTTACTTACTTTTTGTCCATTCAAAACCTAGAAACCATTTTAACCACTGTTCGAAAAACTGTGATTTTGTAAAATTCAGTATTCTCAACTTGTTCAAGTTTCTCCGTGTTCTTAACTTTTAGCCAATATTGGGACGATTTAAAAAAGCTATGTTGTCAGTTAGTAGCTCATCAGTTTAACTTACTTTTGTCATTCAACCTAGAAACTAATTTTGAACCAACTTTTCGAGAAATCGGAATTTTAAAAATTCAGTTTCTTTTCAAACTTTTCCGTGCTCGAAACTTTGCCAATATGGGACGATTTAAAAAAAGGCTATATGTTTCCCCAGTTAGTAGCTGCATCCAGAGTTCACGTACTTTTGTCATTCAAGGCCAGAAAACTACATTTTGAACCCACTTTCGAGAAAATCGGTGAATTGTAAAAATTCAGTTTATTTCAACTTTTCAGTGCTCTAACTTTGCCAAAATTGGGGACGATTTAAAAAAGCAAATGTTTCAGTTAGAAGCGCATCCAGTTTACTTACTTTTGTCATTCAAACATAGAGAAAACTCATTTTGAACCCACTTTCCGAGGAAAATCGTGAATTGTAAAAATTGTCAGTATTTCTCACCTCTTCCGTGTTCTAACTTTGCAAATATTGGGCACGATTTAAAAAAAGACATGTTTCAGTTAGTCGATCATCCAGAGTTTACTTACTATGGTTGTCATTCCAAAACCTAGAAAAAATCATTTTTGAACCACTTTTCATAAAATCGTGAATTTGTAAAAATTCAGTTGGTCTCATAAATTTTCCTGTGCTCGTAACTCCCTCCATTGCCAATATGGGACGATTTAAAAAGCCAATGTTTCAGTTAGAAGCTCATCCAGTTTACTTACATTGGATGCTCTAACTTGCCAATATTGGGGACGTATTAAAAAAGCAATGTTTCAGGTTAGTAGTCATCCAGTTTACTTAATTTTGTCATTCATACCTAGAAAAACTCATTTTTAACCTTCTTTTAGAGAAAATCGTGACTATATGTAAAAATTCAGTTTTTCTATCAACTTTTCCGTGCTCTAACTTTGCTAAATATTGGGACGTATAAAAAAGCTCTAACTTTGCCAATATTGGGACGATTTAAAAAAGCAATGTTTCAGTTAAGAGCTCTACAGTTTACTTACATTGTCATTCAAACCACCAGAAACTCATTTGAAACCCACTTTCGAGAAAATCGGTAATTTGTAAAAAATTCAGTATTCTTCCTCTTACCAGTGCTCTAACTTAGCCAATATTGGGACGATTTTAAAAAAGCAATGTTTCAGTAAGAGCGCATCCAGTTTAACTTTACTTTTGTCATTCAAACATAGAAAACTCATTGAACCCACTTTCGAGAAATCGTGAATTTGTAAAAAATCCAGTATTCCAAATTTTCGTGATCTAACTTTGCCAATATTGGGACGATTTAAAAAGCAAATGTTTCAGTTAGAGCTTCATCAGTTTACTTAATTTTGGTCATTTCAAACCTAGAAAACTCATTTTTAACTTCTTTTAGAGACAAATCGTGGATATTTGTAAAAATTCAT
Organism: Drosophila nebulosa; assembly: GCA_024703675.1. NCBI lineage: Eukaryota > Metazoa > Arthropoda > Insecta > Diptera > Drosophilidae > Drosophila > Drosophila nebulosa. The sequence continues at coordinate 12,933 of JANFPS010000120.1, read as the reverse complement.
TCCCAATGGGACGATTAAAAAAGCTCTAACTTTGCCAAATATCGGGGACGATTTTAAAAAGCAATGGTTCAGTTAAGAGCTCATACAGTTGACTTACATTCGTCAGTCAAACCAGAAAATTTCATTTTGATCCCACTTTTCGAGAAATCGTGGACTTTGTAAAAATTACAGTTTTTTCAACTTCTTCCGTGGCTCTAACTATTTGCCAATATGGGACGATTTCAAAAAAAAGCAAGGTTCAGTTGTAGCGCATCCAGTTTACTTACATTTGTCATTCAAACCTAGAAAACTCATTTTGAACCCAGTTGTCGCGAAAATCGTGAATTTGTAAAAATTCAGTTTTCTCAACTTTTCCGTGCTCTAACTTTGCCAATATGCGGACGAGATTAAAAAAGCTCTAACTTTGCCAATATTGGGACGATTTAAAACAAGCAAGGTTTCAGTGAAGAGCTCATACAGTTACTTACTTTTGTCATTCAAACCCAGAAAAACTAATTTTGACCCCACCACTTTTATAACAATCGTGAATTTGTAAAAAATTCAGTATTCTCAACTTTTCCGTGCTCTAACCTTGCCAATATTGGGACGATTTAAAAAAGCAATGTTTCAGTTAGAAGCGATCCAGTTTACTACTTTTGTCATTCAAGCCTAGAAAAACTCATTAGAACTCACTTTTCGAGAAAATCGTGAATTTGTAAAAATTTCAGTTTTCTCAACTTTTCCGTGCTCTAACTTTGCCAAATCAGTTGGGCGATTTAAAAAAGCAAGTTTCAGGTAGTAGCTCATTCCAGTTTACTTAGTTTTGTCATCAAAACCAGCAATAATTTAAACCCACTTTTCGAGAAAATCGGAATTTGTAAAAATTCAGTGTACTCAACTTTTCCGTGCTTACTTGCCAATATGGACGATTTTAAAAAAGCAAGTTTCAGTAAGTAGCGCATCCAGTTTACTTACTTTGTCATTCAAAACATAGAAAACTCATTTTGAAAACCACTTTTCGAGAAAATCGTGGAATTTGTAAAAATTCAGATTCTCAAATTTTTGTGATCTAACTTTGCCAATATTGGGACGATTTTAAAAAAGCAATGTTTTCAGTTAGTAGCTCATCCAGTTTACTTACTTTTGTCATTCAAACCTAGAAAACTATTTTTAACTTCTTTTAGAGAAATCCGGAATTTGAAAAATTGCAGTTTCTCAACTTTTCCGTGCTCAACTTTGCCAATATTGGGAACGTATTAAAAAAGCTCTAACTTTGCAATATTGGGAACGATTTTTAAAAAGCATGTTTCAGTTAAGGCCTCATACAGTTTTACTTACATCGTCATTCAAACCAGAAATTCATTTTGATCCCACTTTTCGAGGAAAATCGTGGACTTTGTAAAAATTCAGTTTTTTCAACTTTTCCGGGCCTAACTTTGCCAATATTGGGACGATTTCAAAAAAGCAAATGTTTCAGTAGTAGCGCATCCAGTTTACTTACATTTGTCATTCAAACTAGAAAAACTCATTTTGAACCCCAGTTGTCGCGAAAATCGTGAATTTGTAAAAATTCAGTTTTCTCAACTTTCCCCGTGCTCTAACTTTGCAATATGGGACGTATTAAAAAAAGCTCTACTTTTGCAATATTGGGAGATTTAAAAAAGCAATGTTTCAGTTAAGAGCTCATCCCAGTTTACTTACTTGTTGTCATTCAAACCAGAACTAATTTGAACCCACTTTTCATAAAATCGGAGAAATTTGTAAAAATTCAGTATTCTCAAACTTTTCCCGTGCTCTAACTTGCCAATATTGGGACGATTTAAAAAAGCAAGTTTCAGTTAAGAGCTCGACAGTTTACACATTGTCATTCAACCCAGAAAACTGACATTGCAAACCCACTTTTCGAGGAAAATCGGGAATTTGTAACAAAATTGCAGTATTCTTACCTCTTCGTGTCAACTAGCCAATATTGGGACGCATTTAAAAAAGCAATGTTTCAGTAAGTAGCGCATCCAGTTTACTTACTTTTGTCATTAAACATAGAAAACTCATTTTGAACCCACTTTTCCCGAGAAAATCGTGAATTTGTAAAAATTTCAGTATTCTAAATTTTCTGTGATCTAACTTTGCCAATATTGGGACGATTTAAAAAAAGCCAATGTTTCAGTTAGTAGCTCATCCCAGTTTTACTACTTTTGTCATTCAAACTAGAAACTCATTTTTAACCTTCTTGTAGAGAAATCGTGAATTGTAAAAATTCAGTTTCTCAACTTTTCCCGTGCTCTAAACTTGCCAATATTGGGACGTTTATTAAAAAAAGAAAGCTCTAAACTTTGCTAGATGGACGATTTAAAAAAGCAATGTTTCAGTGAAGAGCTCCTACAGTTTACTTACATTTGTCATTCAAACCCAGAAAACTATTTTTGAAACCCACTTTCGAGAAAATCGTGTGAATTTGTAAAAAGTCAGTATTTCTTACTCTTCCGTGCTCTAACTTAGGCCAATATGGGGACGATTTAAAAAAGTATGTTTCAGTAAGTAGGCACCAGTATTACGTACATTTGTCATTCAAACATAGAAACTCATTTTGAACCCATTTTCGAGAAAAAGCGTGAATTTGTAAAAATCAGTATTCTAAATTTTTCTGTGATCTAAACTTTGCCAATATTGGACGATTTAAAAAGCAAAATTGTTCAGGTAGTAGCTCATTCCAGTTTACTACTTTTGTCATCAAACCTAGACAAACTCATTTTAACCTTCTTTTAGAGAAAATCGTGAATTTGTAAAAATTCAGTTTTTTCTCAACTATTTCCGTGCTCTAAACTTTGGCCAATATTGGGACGTATTAAAAAAGCGCTAACTTTGCCAATATTGGGACGATTTTAAAAAGCAATGTTTCAGTTAAGAAGCTCATACAGTTATTTAATTCGTCATTCAACCCACGAAAAGAAAATCATTTGATCCCACTTTCGAGGAAAATCGTGACTTTGTAAAAAATCAAGTTTTTTCAACTTTCCGTGCTCTAACTTTGCCAATATTGGGAGATATTCAAAAAGCAATGTTTCAGTTAGTAGCGCATCAGTTTACTACATTTGTCATTCAAAACCTAGAAAAACTCATTTTGACCCAGTTGTCGCGAAAATCGTGAATTTGTAAAAAATTTCAGTTTTCTCACTTTTCCGTGTCTAACTTTGCCAATATTGGGACGTATTAAAAAAGCTCTAACTTTGCCAATATTGGGACGATTTAAAAAAGCAATGTTTCAGTTAAGAGCTCATCCAGTTTACTTACTTTTGTCATTCAAACCCAGAAAACTAAAACTAATTTGAACCCACTTTCATAAAATCGTGAATTTGTTAAAAATTCAGTATTCTCAACTTTTCGTGCTCTAACTTTGCCAATAAATTGGGACGATTTAAAAAGCAATTGTTTCAGTTAGAAGCGCACCAGTTTACTTACTTTTGTCATTCAAGCCTAGCAAACTCATTAGTGAACCACTTTTCGAGAAAATAGTGAATTGTAAAAAAATTTCAGTTTTCTCAACTTCAGTGCTCTAACCCCCCCTTGCCAATATTGGGAACGATTTAAAAAAGCAATGTTTCAGTTAGTAGCTCATCCAGTTACTTCGTTTGTCATTCAAACCCAGAAAACTAATTTTAAACCCAATTTTCGAGAAAAGAAAATCGGAATTTGTTAAAAAATTCAGTGTCCAACTTTTCCGTGCTTCTAACTTTGCCAATATTGGGACGATTTAAAAAAGCAATGTTTCAGTGAAGCGCATCCAGTTTACTTACAAATGTCATGTCAAACATAAAAAAAATGATTTGAACCCACTTTTCGAGAAAATCGTGAATTATGTAAAAATTCAGTATCTCAACTTTTCCCGTGCTCTAACTTTGCCAATATAGGCGATTTAAAAAAGCCAAAGTGTTTCAGTTATGAGCGCATCCACGTTTACTTACTTTTGTCATTCAAACTTTAAACTAATTTTTGAACCCACTTTTCGAGAAAAATCGTGAAATTTGTAACAATTCCAGTTGCTCAACTTTCCGTGCTCTAACTTTGCCAAATTGGGACGCGATTTTAAAAAGCAAATGTTTCAGTAAGCTAAGCCGCACTCCCAGTTTACTTAATTTTGCCTCATTCAAACAATAGAAAACTCATTTTGAACCCACTTTTCCCCCGAGAAATCGTTGAACTTTTGTAAAAATTCAGTTGTCCCCAAGATTGTCCGTGGCTCGAACTTTGCCAAATATATTGGGACGATTTAAAAAAAGCAGATGTTTCAGTTAGTTCAGCGCATCCAGTGTACTTACTTTTGTCATTCAAACATAGAATAACTCATTTTGAACACCCACTTTTCGAACAAAATCGTGAATTGTAAAAATCAGTATTGTACCGTGTATTCTACTTAGCCAATATTGGGACGATTTAAAAAAAGCCATGTTTAGTTAGTAGCTCAATTCAATTTTACTGTTATTTTTCTCATTCAAACTAGAAAACACTACATTGTTGAACCCAACTTTTCGAGAAATCGTGAATTTGGTAAAAATTCAGCATTAATGCTACAACCGTATTGCCGTGCTCTAACTTTGCCAATATTGGGACACGATTAAAAAAGGCAAATTTTCACATTAGAAAGAGATCATCCAGTTTACTTTACTTTGGTATCATTCAACCCAGTAATAAAACTAATTGTTTATAGAAACCCATTTCATAAAATCGTGAATTTGTAACAAAAGTTATATCCAGTTATTCTCAACTTTTCCGCTGCTCTATACTTTGCAATATGGGACGATTTAAAAAAGCAAATGTTTCAGATTAGTAAGGCCCAGCCAGTTTACTTACTATTTTGTCATTACAAACATAGAAAACTCATTTTGAAACACCACAACATATATATACTGTCAGAGAAAATCGATGAATTAGTGCTAAACAGAGTTCGTATTGATCGTAACTTCTCCGTGCTCTAACTTTGCAAATATTGGAAGCAACAACGATTTAAAAAAGCAATGTTTCAGGTTAGTAGCGCATACACGGTTTACTTACATTTGTCAATTCAAAACACCTAGAAAACCTAATTTTGAACCCACTTTTATCACACGCGAAAAATCGTGCAATTCTGTAAAAATTCAGATATTCTCCACCTCTTCACGGTGTTCTAACTTTGACAATATTGGGCGATTTAAAAAAGCCATGTTCAGTTAGAGAGGAGAACTCACTCAGTGATTTTATTACACTTTGTCATTCCAAAACCACTAGTATAGAGAAAATCGATTTAGAACCCACTTATTCTCACGAGACAAATCACGCGAATTTGTAAAAATTCCGTATTCTCACTTTTCTACGTGCTCTAACTGTGCCAGATATGAGGGGCACGATTATTAAAAAAGCAAGTTTGTGTTATCAGTTGAGAGTAGCGAAATCCACGTAGCTTTACTTACATTTGTCATTTCAAACTAGAAAACTCACACGTTTGTGAATCGCACACTTTTCGCGAAATCGTCAGGAAATATTGTGTAAAAATTCAAGATATGTTAACTCACCTCTTCCGTTTCTCTAAACCGTTGCCGAAATATTGGGCACGAATTTAAAAAAAAGACATAGTTTCAGTTAAGTATCTGTCAATACCCAGTTTACGTACTTTTGTAATTCAAACATAGATAAATCATTTTGAACAACAAAACAGATTTTTCGAGAAAATCGTGAAATTTGAAAAAGTCAGTTACTCAAACTTATTTACGTGCTCTAACTTTGCCAATATTAGGGAACGATTTAAAAAAATGGGCAATGATTCAGTTAGAGCATCATAGACCCAGTTACTTACACTTTGTGCATGTTCAAACCAGAAAAACTAAATTTTTGAAGCACCCAATTCGAGAATAAGCGTGAATTTTGTACAAAATTCAGTTTTTTCCCCCCCCCGACCCTCCCCAAACTGTGTTTTCCGTGCTCTAACTTTGTCTAATATATGGGGACGAATTTTAAAAAAGCACAAGTTTCAGTTACGGAAGCGCTCCAGTTTACTAGCTACTATTTGTATTCACAACATAGAAACCTCGCATTTTGAACCCACTTTGATCCTCGAGAAAATCGTGAATTTGTAAAATTCAGTTTTCTAACTTTTAGCCGTGCTCTAAACAACTTCTACCAAAAGTAGCTTGGGGACGATTAATAAGCAATGTTTTATCAGTTAGATAGAGCGCATTCCAGTTTACTTACTTTGTATAGTCATTCAAACATAGAAAACTCATTTTGAACCCACACTTTTCGAGAAAAATCGTGGAATTATTGTATAAAAAAATTCAGTTGACATCTCAACTTTATCGGTGCTCTAACTTCTGCCACATATTGGGACGATTTAAAAAAGCCATGTCTTAAGTTAGAAAGCGTCATCCAGTATATACTTACATTTGTCATTCAAAACTCAGAAAACTCATTTTAGAACCCCACTTTTCAAGGAAAATCGTGAATTTGTACAAAATTCAGTGTTCTCAACTTTTCTGTGACTCGTAACATTTTGACCAATATTGGGACGATATTACAAAAAAGCTCACTAACATTTGCCAATATTGGGACGATTTAAAAAAAAGCAAATGTTCAATGTTAAGAGCTCATGTACAGTATTAATAATACATTCGTCATCATTCAAACCCAGAAATTTCATTTTGACCCCACTTTTACACGAGAAAATCGTGCATTGTTGTAAAACATTCAGTATTTTGCAAACTTTTCCGGTGCTCTAACCTTTGCCAATATTGGGACGATTTCACACAAAAGGGCAATGTTTTCAGTTAGTAGCAGCAACCAGATTTACTTACGATTGTCATGTCAAACCTAGAAAGAATCACCAATGTAGATGTTGAATACACCAGTTGTCGCGAAAAATCCGTAAATATTGTAGTGTAAAAATTCAGTTTCTCAACTTTTCCGGACACTTTTCTAACACTTTGCACCAATAGATATGGGGCGGACGAGATTTAAAAAAGCAATCACTGTTTCAGGTTAGATCAGCTCATCCAGTTTACTTACTTTTGTCATTCAAAACATAAAGACAAAACTACATTTGAACCCACTTCGCAGAAAGAATAAATCGTGAATTTGTTAAAAATTCAGTATTCTCAACTTTTCCGATGCTACTAACACTTGCGCAAATATTGGGACGATTTCAAAAAAGCAATGTTTTTCAGTTCTGTTAGAAGCTCATCACAGTTTACTTACATTGTCATTGTCAACATGTAGAAAACTCATATTATTCGTGAACCCACATTTTCGAGAAGAGAAAAATCGAGATGAAGTGGTAAAAATGTGACAGGCCATTCTTACTCTTTGGCGCTTAAACTTAGCCATATTGGGGAGCACGATTTAAAAAAGCAATGTTCAGTTAGATATAAGCTCATCCAGAGTTTACTGAGTTTTCTCATTCAAACACATTAGAAACAAAATCATTCTTGAACCCACTTTTCACGAGAACATCGTGAATTTGTAAAAATTCAGCTATTCTACCACCAGGACTAAACACCCTTTCCGTGCTTCTAACACTAGAATAGCCAATATTTAGGGACGATGTATTAAGAAAAGGCAATGTTGTCAGTAAAGTACGCGCATCAGTTTACTTACTTTTGTCATTCAAACCACAGAAAAACTAATTTGAACCACTTCTTCTGAGAAAATCGTGAATTTGTAAAAATTGCAGTTTTCTTAACTTTTCCGTGCTCAACTTTGCCAATATTGGGACGATTTAAAAAAAGCAAGATTGTTTCAGTTAGATAGCGAGATTCCTGCAGTTTACTGACTTTTTGTCATCCAAACATATGAAAAACTCATTTGAACCCACTTTTCGAGAAAATCGTGAATTTGTTAAAAATTCAGTTTTCTCTAACTTAGTCCAGTTGCTACTAACTTTGCCAATATTAGGGACGATTTAAAAAAGCAAATGTTTCAGTTAGAAGCCATCCAGTCTTACTTACTTTTGTACAGTCAAACCATAGAACAACCATTTTTGAACCAACTTTCGAGAAATCGGAATTTGTAAAAATTCAGTTTTTTTCAACTTTTCCGTGCTCTACACTTTGCCAAATATTGGGACGTATTAAACAAAGCTTAATCTTTGCCAATATTGGGACGATTTAAAAAAAGCAAATCAGTTTTAGTAAGAGCTCATACAGGTTTACTTACTTTCGTCATTCAAAACCCAGAAAATTCATTTTGATCCCACTTTTCGAGAAAAATCGTGAATTTGTAAAAACTTCAGTTTTTTCAACTTTTCCGTGCTCTTAACTTTGCCAAATTGGACGATTTCAAAAAGCACTGTTTCAGTAGTAGCGCATCCAAGGTATTACTTACTTTGTGCATTCAAAACATAGAAAAATACTCATTTTTGAACTACCACTTTCGAGAAAATCGTGTGAATTGTAAAAATTCAGTTTTCTTAACCTTTATGTCACCGCTGACACTTAACTTTGGCCAATATTGGGACGATTTAAAAAAGCAATGTTTTAGTTAGAAGCGCAACTCAATCGCACACAGGTACTTAATTATTGTCAATGTCAAAAATAGAAAACATCATTTTGAACCCACATTTTCGAGAAAATCGTGAATTAGTAAAAAGTTCAAGTTTGAACTGTTAAACTTTTCCAGTGCTCTACTTTGACCAATATTGGGACGATTAAAAAAGCACAATGTTTCAGTCAGAAGCTCATCAGTTTATTACATTTGTCATTAAACTCAGAAATCATTTTGAAAACCCACTTTTCAAGGAAAATCGTGAATTATGCTAGAAATTTCAGTATTCTCAACTTTGCCGTGCTCAACTTTGCCAATATTGGAGACGTAATTTAAAAAAGCTCTAACTTTGCCAATATTGGGTACGATTTAAAAAAAGCAAATTTCAGTTAAGAGCATCAACCAGTTACTTACATCGTCATTCAAAACCCAGAACAATTCATTTTAGATTCCCACTTCGAGAAAAGAAAAATCGTGAATTTGTAATAAAAATTCAGTTTTTTCAAACTTTAGCTATCCGTGCTCTAACTTTGCCAAAATATTGGAGACGATTTAAACAAGCAATGTTTATGTCAACGTTAAGTAGCGCATCAAGTTTACTTACATATTGTCATTATCAAAACCTATGAAAAACTCATTTTGAACCCAAGTTGTCGCGAAAAATCGTGAATTTGTATAACATTCAGTTATCTCTATATCACACCTTTCGGCTCTAACTTTGACAATATTCTCGGGCCAACGTATTAAAAAAGCCTCTAACTTTATCCTAATATTGGGACAGAAATTCTAAAAAAAGCAATGTTTCAGTTAAGAGCTCATCCAGGTTTACACTTACTTTTGTCATTCAAGACCCAGAAAAACTAATTATTTGAACCCATATTTTCATAAAAATGTCGTGAATTTGTAAAAATTCAGTTATTCTCAACTTTTTCCGTGCTCACTAAAATATGTTGCCATATTGGGACGATTTAAAAAAAGCAATGTTTGTCAGTTAGAAGCGCATCCAGTTTACTTACTTTTGTCATTCAACATAGAAAATCACAATATTGAAAACCCACTTTTCACGAAGAAAATCGTGAATTTGGAAAAAACAGAAGTTCAGTATTCTCCAACTTTCCGTTGCTCTAACTTTGCCAAATATTGGGACGATTTAAAAACAAGCAACTGTTTCAGTTAGTAAGCGCACAAGTTATTCTACTTACATTGTCCTAGTCAAGCCTAGAAAAACCATTTTGAACTCACGATTTCGAGAAAATCGTGAATTGTTCGAATTTGTAAAAAATTCGTATAGTCTTCAACTTTTTCTGTGATCAAACACGTTGCCAGATATAGGGACGATTTAAAAGAGAGCAAATGTTTCATCGTTAGATAGCGACACACTTCCAGTGTACCAGACTTTTGTCATTCAAACCTTAGAAAAATCATTTTTGTTTAGTTAAGAACAACAAAAAAAAAAACCTTTTACTTTTAGAGGAAAATCGTGAATTTTGTAAAAAATTCAGTTTTCTCAACTTTTCCGTGCACTCCTAACTTTGCCAATATTGGGACGTATTAAAAAAAGCTCTAACTTTGCCAATATTGGGGACGATTATTTAAAAAAGCAATATTTCAGTTGAAGAGCCCTACACAGTACTACATTCTTCATTCAAACCCAAGAAAATTCATTTGATCCCACTTTTCGAGAAAAAATCGTGAATTGTAAAAATATTAGTTTTTCAACTTTCCGTTGCTCTAACTTTGCCAATATTGGGACGATTTAAAAAACACCAAGGGTTTCAGTAAGTAGCGCATCCAGTTTACTTTACATTTGTCATTCAAAACCCAAGAAAACTCATTTTGAACCCACTTTTCGAGAAAAATCGTGAAATATTGAAAAAAATTCAGTTTTCTCAACTTTTCGTGCTCTAAACCTTTGCCAATATTAGAGGACGAATTTAAAAAAGCAATGTTTCATGTTAGTAGCTGTATCCACGTACTTATAGTTTTTATTTCAAAACCACAGAACGAAAACTAGATTTTTGAAACCCACTTTTCGACAAAATCAGTGAATTTATGTAAAAAAATTCAGTTGTCTCAACTTTTCCGTGCTCCTACTTTGCCAATATTGGGACGATTTAAAAAAGCAATGTTTCAGTTAGAAGCGCATCCAGTTTACTTACATTTGTCATTCAAACATAAAAAACTGATTTTGAACCCACTTTTCGAGAAAATCGTTGTAATGTAACAAAATTCAGTATCTCAACTTTTGCCGTGCTCATAACTGTGCCAATATGAGGACGCATTTAAAAAAGCCAACACTGTTTCAGTTCAGTAGCGCATTCTCCAGTTTACTTACTTTTGTCATTCCAACCTATAAAACTAATTTTGGAACCAACACTGTTATTCGAAAGAAACTCGTTAACTTTCTTCAAAAAGTTCAGAATTCCAATTTTTTCCGTGCCTCTAACTTTACCATATAGTGGGACGATTTAAAAAAGCAATGTTTACAGTTAGTAGACCATCCAGTTTACTCACTTTTCGTCATTCAAAAACATAGAAAACTCATTTGACCCAATTTTTCGAGGAAATCGAGAATTTGTTAAAATTCAGCATTATTACCTCTTGTTTGCGCTTAACTTAGCCAATATTGGGACGATTTTAAAAACGCAATGTTTCAGTGTAGTAGCTTCATACAGTTTACTTATTTTCTCATTCACAACATAGAAAACTCATTTTGGAACCAACTTTTCGAGAAAATCGTGAATTGTAAAGAATTCAGTATTCTCAAACTTTCCGTGCTCTAACTGCAGCAATATGGGACGCATTTAACAAAAGCAATGTTTCACGTAAGTAGCGCATCCAGTTTACTTACTTTGTCATTCAACATAGCAAACTCATTTGAACCCACTTTTCGAGAAAATCGGAATTGTAAAATTCAGTTTCTTAACTTTTCCGTGCTCGTTGTAAACTTTGCAACTATTGGGACGATTTAAAAAAGCAATTGTTTCAGTTAGTAGCGCCTCCAGTTTCCGTACTTTTGTCAATTCAAACATAGAAAAAACTCAATTTTGACCCCACTTATTTCAGAGAGAAAATCGGAAATTGTAAAATATTCAGGTTTTTATTCTTAACTTTTCCGTGGCTCTAACTTTGACAATATTGGGGACGATTTAAAAAAGCAAAGGTTTCAGTTCAGAAGCGCATCCGAGTTTAACTGATGACTTTTTGTCATTCAAAAATAGAAAACTCATTTGAACACTTTCGAGAAAAATCGTGAAAATTGTAAAAAATTCAAGTTTTTATTTCAACTTTCCTGATGCTCGACACTTTGCCAATATTGGGACAGTATTATAAAAAATGCTCTAACTTGCCATATGGGGACGATTAAAAAAAGCAATTGTTTCAAGTTAAGAGCTCATACAGTTATTACTTACATTCGTCATTCAAACCCAGAAATTCATTTTGATCCACTTTTCGAGAAAATCGTGAATTTGTAAAAATTCAGTTTTTCAACTTTCCCGTTGCTCTAACTTTGCCAATATTGGGACGATTTCAAAAAGCAATGTTTCAGTTAGTAGGCATCCAGTTTTACTTACATTTTGTCATAGTCAAACCTATAGAAGAAACGCATTTGAAACCCAGTGAGGTGACGCACGAAAATCTGGAATTTGTAAAAATTCACAGTTTTCTCAACTTTTCCGTGCTCTAACGTTGGCCAATATTGGGACGTAATAAAAAAGCCCTCTAACTTGCCATATTGGGGACGATTTAAAAAGCAATGTTTCAGTTAAGAGCTCATCCACAGCTTTACTTACTTGTTGTCATTCAAACCAGAAAACTAATTTGAAACCCACTTTTCATAAAAATCGGAATTGGTACAAAATGCAGATTTCAAACTTTTCGGCTCCAACTTTGCCAATATTGGGACGATTTAAAAAGCCAATGTTTCAGTTTAAGAAGCGCATCCAGTTTAACTTACTTTGTCATTCAAACATAGAAAAATCATTTTGAACCCCACTTTTCGAGAAAATAGTGAATTGTAAAATTCAGTATTCTCAACTTTCCCGCTGCTTAACTTTGCCAATATTTGGGACGATTTAAACAAGCAATGTTTCAGTAGTAGCGCATTCCAGTTTGTACTTACATTTAGTCTTCAAGCCTAGTAGAAAAAAACTCATTTGAACTCAACTTTTCCGAGAAAATGTGAATTTGTAAAAATTCAGTATTCTCAACTTTGTCGTGATCTAAACTTTGCAATATTGAGAACGATTTAAAAAAGCAATGTTCAGGTTAGTAGCTCATCCAGTTTTAATACTTTTGCATTCAAACCTAGAAACTCATTTTAACACTACTTTTAAGAGAAAATCGTGAAATTGGAAAAAATTCAGTTTCTCAACATTTACTCGCCTCTAACTTTGCCATATTGGGACGTATTAAAAAAGCTCCTAAACGTTGCCAATATTGGGACGA
>JANFPS010000119.1:0-35923 GCA_024703675.1 Drosophila nebulosa | reverse complement strand
TCCATCGGGCCCCGGAGCTCCTGACAACTTTAATTTATTTTCCCTCAGGTCTCTATGTGTTATAGGTGACCAAACCGGTTCAAGTGAATGTTCCATGTGGAACCTGGCGTTATCACAAGAACATGTGCTGGGTGTTGACATTATGTTTTTCCAATATGGCTCCATAATACTCTGGGTTGGCATAACCGACTCATCAGCTCCATCTAGCAAGGACCTAATGCATCTCCCTGTGTGCTTATCCCAATTAAGCTGAACCCGTGCGTATTCTAGTGGGCGTTCCTGCCTCCTAATGCGAGGCTCCTGACGAGGTCTCGCCATTGTTCGGGGTTCATTATTCGCAGGAAAAATGTCTTGGAAGTAGTTGGATAAGCACTGAAGAGTGGGTTCTGGACCCAAGGCCTCTGCATTATTTATGATACGTGATAGGACCTCTGCTCTCCACCGGCGACTACATTCTACGGGGTTTCGCTCGATTAAACTAGGGCGACGCTGTGAGGTAACTGAGTCCACTGCTTCTGGGATGGGAGTAGATTGCCTTCTTATCTGCTCCAGTTTTGCCTTATATTCATCCCTCTTCCGAAAGCACTTGATCGCTTCGGCGCTACGGTGAGTAAATACTTCCGCTAGCTTTTTATTAGGAAATTTCAGATTACCACTTGCTTCGAGCTCCACCTCCTTTCTCGCCATCATCCACGCTTCTTCCTCGCTCCATCGTAGGTTTTTATCAACACGACGACGTTGTTCATCTAGTTCGTCTTTGTGTTGATGTGACATGTGGACACCGAGCCCTCGTTTGTTATTGAAGAGGCGTCCACATACTGTACAGGGCACCCGACCTGAAAGGTTAACCGCTGCATTTACTTCGTTAAGTTGGTTCCCCGGGCTGACAACCGCTACTTTCACCAACTTATCTTGGCTCTAAGGGCCGGTCACCCCAAGAGTTGCTTCGCCGCTCAAATCAGCTACTGACTAGAAAACTAGACAGCACCCAGAGGACAACACGAGGAGGTTCCGAGTCGACTAGACCTGACTCATGACTTATGAACTACGGTGGCTCTTTCATATGCCGATTGGCATAAGACTGGATCACAGTGAGTCCACCCCTTTTGCAATTATCAGGACCTGTCCTCCCGGACATTTCAGTGAAAGCTGGCCTCCGAATTGCTGCATGTTTTTTCGGTTTAGGTAGTAATATTGGTTTGGTTGGCTTAGTATTAGTTTAGTTTTTAATAAAAGCACAATAATCTTTTTAATTGTTTTATGATTGATTTTATTTTATTAGATTTTATTTTATTAATTTTCACACGACCAGCTACTTACACGTTTCGAATAGGAAAAAAAAGACAGTGTGCCCGTACATTAATTTTTAGGCTTTTCATAATGTTATTTTTGCAGGTTTAAATAACGTCGCAACTTAAGCTATGCTAAAAATTCAAATAATAATTTAATTACTGTGACTGGCCAGTTGATTTTCTGTGGGAATATACTCAATAGAAATAAGATTATTTTCTACTTGCTCTCTGGCAAAATGATATTTAATATCTATGTGCTTTGACCGCTTATGACATGATGTACTACTGGCTATGCTTATACATCCCTGGTTATCTTCAAATATTTTTATAGGTTTGTCTAGTTTAATATAAATACTTTTTGAAAGAGACTTTAGCCATAAGGCTTCTCTTACAGCTTCAAACAAGGCCATATACTCTGCTTCAGTAGATGATGCCGCTACTGAATTCTGCCTTTTTGTATTCCAACAAATAAGATTTGAATTAAACATTTGAAAAAGATAACCTGTTGTGCTTTTTCTATCAGTTTCATTCCCACCCCAATCGGAGTCAACATAGCCAACGAAAACATCTTCAAAATCAATATTTTTTTTTAAAATTAGTTTCATGTAAATGTTTCCTTTAAGGTACCTCAGAATCCTTTTTAAACCTTTCCATAGTTCTATATTATTTTCATTAGTATATCTACTTAGAATATTGACGGCTCTTGCAATATAAGGACAAGTACAAAGCATTATGTACATTAAACTTCCAATCAAATTTCGACAAGGAGCATCATATGTGTCGTCTGAGTTTAACATTTCATAATTTAGTTTACTTGGAAGTGGATTATTTACAGATTTACATTCCTCCATATTAAATTTACTTAAAACCCTTTTTATATAGGCAGATTGGCTTAACAATATCTGATCTTGGCATATTTCAATTTTCATTCCAATGAAGTGTCGTATTTCCCCCAGATCTGTCATTCTAAACTTTGTCATAAGGTATTGTTTGAAATTGCTCATTATTTTTAAGTCTGATGTCGCTATTACTAAATCACACATAAATATTCTTATTTATATTACCTTGATCTTGAACATATATACACGGATCAACAGGAGAATTCTTAAATTCACACTCCTTTAGCGCTTGCTCAAACACTTCAAACCAGCACCTTGCTGCTTGTTTGAGCCCATAAATTGCTTTATTCAATTTACATACATTTCCATCATTGCAAATAATTCCCTCAGGGACTTTCATATATATTTCTTCTTTTAGCATATCATTTAGAAATGCTGTTTTAACATCCATATGATGTACTTTAAAGTTATATTGGCCAGCAATAGATAACACAAGTCGAAGACTAGGAATTCTAGCAACAGGAGCGAATGTTTCATCATAATCTATTTGATATTTTTGTGTAAAACCGCGTGCAACTAATCTTGCCTTACATCTAGCTGGATTTCCCATTTCATCATGTTTTAAAGTAAACACCCACTTACTATCTACAATATTCTTATTTTCAGGTCTTTTAACAATAGTCCAAGTATTGTTTAAGTCATGAGCGGATAATTCTACTTTAACAGCTTCTTCCCATAAATCCTTATCACTTCTACTTTTTATTTCTTCGAATGAATGAGGGGCTTCGTCAAAAATTGTGTGAGCATTGAAAAGATAATTATTAGAACTTGATTCATCTTCGTCATAGGAAATGTGTGGTTTATTTTTCAATCTTTCGCTTTTTCTAGTTGCATCATTGATAACTCTATTTGAGACTTTACAAGGCTGTTTATCATCCTTACTCTCATTCGGGAATCTGTCTTTATTATTGTCCTTACTCTCATTCAGGATCTTTGGTATGCAACATTCCATACTCTCATTCTGGAAATTCACTTTTTCATTATCCTTACTTTCGTTCAGGATATTTGGTACACAACATTTCATACTCTCATTCTGGAAATTCACTTTTTCATTATCCTTACTTTCGTTCAGGATATTTGGTACACAACATTCCATACTCTCATTCTGGAAATTATCTTCTAAATTTTCCTTACTCTCTTTCGGGAATTCAATGTTTACTTCATCCTTACTATCATTCAGAATGTCACTTTTAACAGCTCTTGAGTTTACCATATTTGTCTCATCAACTACCACATCTCTAGCAACAATGAATTTCTTTTTTTCAATATCCCATAACTTAGAGCCGTTAGGTTCATATCCCACAAAGATACTTTTAAAAGATTTATTGTCGAATTTCCGTTTTCTAATTTTATTGTGTACGTATACAGTTGAACCAAATACTTTTAAATACTTTAAAACTGGCTTTCTATTATGCCACATCTCATATGGCGTTGCTGCACGATCTCCAAGTGCCCTACTTGGAATTCTATTTATTATATATGTTGCTGTCAGAACAGCTTCACCCCAAAAATATTTCTCCAACTTTGCACCATTTACCATGGCACGAGCCTTTTCAGTAATTGTTCTAATCATTCTTTCTGATACTCCATTGAACTGTGGAGTGTATGGTACAGTTAAATGGTAACTGATTCCTTTCTGAGTACAAAAGTCTCGCATATCGCTAGACAAATATTCCCTACCATTATCGATGTAGAGGTTCACAACTTTCAGGTTGAAGTGCGCTTCACTTTTTGCCACAAAGTCCTTAAACATTATAAATACATCTGATTTATGTTTTATTAGGTAAGTAACACAATAATGTGTAAACTGATCTACAAAAACTACATAGTAATTTTTATCATCAATAGTTGTGGGTGTAATCGGACCGCAGACATCAGAATGTATAACAAAAAGTGCTCTACTTATATGTTCTTTATTTTTATATTTGTCAAAACGTAATCTGGCTTGCTTTCCATTTAAACAAGCTTCACATATATCGTCTGTAGGATTAACTTTATCAAGTAGTCTATTATCTTGAAACAAATTCTTTCTTTTTATTTCTAACATTTTCCCTATACTTATATGGCCCAATCTTTCATGCCATAATTTATATAAATTTTCAGTTTTTATATCAACTTTATATGCTTTGAATTCAAAAATTGGCATTTTGTACTCACCTGAGTTTTCGGCAATAATAATACCACCTTTTGTCAATTTAACTCCAGACTCGTCAAACACTACTGTCACTCCAGCCTCTTGTAGTCTTTTTACAGAGATTAGATTTTCTGTAACTTCTTTGCAGTATAACGCATCTTCTAGTGTTATCTGGTACCCATTTTCAAGACGAACGATTCCACGTTTTGTTGCAAAGATGTATTGCCCTTCCTTGGCGATAGCAATCTTCACTGGAGTTTGAAGTTCAGCAGAATCCATAAAAAGTGTCTCATCATTTATTATGTGGTCGGATGCACCCGAGTCAAGGATGAAATTCACATTTGTTTTCAACTTATTATTATTTGAATTTAAACTTTTAATCATGAACGCGAAACCTGGCGTGGTCGTTGCAATATGAGCTTGTGTGTTATTTTCTTTATTATTGTCATTTAATAGTTTTTTATATGCATAACAATTTTTTTTTATGTGCCCTGGCTTACCACAGTGGTGACATTTTATATTATTTTGTTTGTATTTGTCATTATATGGCTTGCGAGTAGTATTATTTTTATTATAATTTTGATTTTTATATTTATATTTGTTATTATAATTGTTTTTGTAGTTATTATTATTATACTTATTTTTAACCTCAACGTGTAATACCTTTGTACTTGTGTCATTATTATCGTTGTTTAGTTTTGTCTCATGATCGAGCAAACGGTGCTTACCAAAAACTAGAGTAAGATTTTCTTCCGATAGTGTCTCTATAGCAGTGATGACGCCGTCATGTGATGTTGGCAAAGTGTGCAGTAAGTGCGAAACCTTGTCCATTTCGTCTATATTGGCGCCTGATGCTAACAATTCATTAATCATTTCGTCAAAAATAATAAAGTGGTGTACAAGAGCCATCTCGTTTTTTAGTTTAAGCGACAACAACCGTTTTCGCGCAGATAACTGAGATGCCACACTTTTTCGTTCATACACAGAATCCAGATTAATTAGAATATCACGTGCTGTGTTGTTGTCTGTTGCGAAATCCAAAAATGCATCGCTTAAGTGCCCTACCACTATACTTTTTGCATACCGTTCGGCCTTAACCCAACTTTCATCTGTTTCTTTAGGAGCCTCGCTATCAATAACTTTTAATGCATCTTGTTCAGCAAGAAGTGCTTTTATTCTTTTTTTCCACACAGAATATTTCTCACCGTTAAACTGATTTATAGTAAGCTTTATCTTTTCCATAGTTGTATATTTTTATTTTTTATTTGAATTTATATGTAGGTATGTCTAAAACAAACGTCTATTGTGAAAGAGAAAAAAAAACTTAATGTGCAATATTAAAATTTTTTATTTTATTTTTTTTTATAGAACGTACTCTGGGCCCATAACCTATAGTAATATTGGTTTGGTTGGCTTAGTATTAGTTTAGTTTTTAATAAAAGCACAATAATCTTTTTAATTGTTTTATTGATTATTATTAGATTTTATTTTATTAGATTTTATTTTATTAATTTTCACACGACCAGCCACTTACACGTTTCGAATGTTATTTTTGCAGTTTTAAATAACGTCGCAACATTAGCTACATATGTTATGTTATTCAACAATATGAATCGACCAAATGCTAACGTCCCCCAACAGTTCACTGTTAAGAGAGTCAATATGCCAACCTCACACGTTCCGAATAAACTTCAACGACAATTCCACATTGGAACTATTGGATTACCAAGCGAAAAGTATCTCGCGATGCCGATTCCAGAAGAGCTTCCGCTCACCTATGAGTATCCGTCCGTTCAATATCATTCCCAGCCGGTATTTCAGGATCAAGAGGGACTATACCAGTTGATTTCATGCCATGTCGATGTAGAGCAGCAGCAGTATGCTTAGCTCAGTATTACTGAGGGCGATGCATCACACTTAATTCCACAGCAGAAAGAGGACCCCGAGCCGCAGGCAAATGCTCCTCAACCACCACAGGTCGAGGACACTATAAATTTTTTAGGTTAAACCGTTCCTCTTTGCCTTACTTCATAGTTCGTGACAAAGAAGGAACCGCATACAACTTTTTAATAGACACCGGATCCAATAAAAATTACATTCAACCAATCATAGCCAAAAACATAAATCGAAATGAGAACATCTTTTATGCGAACACCGTAAGTGGTCGCATACTCATAACCCAGCATGTCACGTTGGGATTATTTAAACAGCCAGAAACTCCAATTAAATTTTTCCTATTGCCGGATCTAAAACCATTAAAACCAGCATCCTAGGTAATGATTCATTAAAAGAATTAAATGCTGTAATTGATATTGGGAAAGATTTACTGTACCTCATTTACACCCACGTTGTCCGTATTAATCAAATGGCAGCACATCAGGTCAATGCTGTAAGTTCTGAGGGATTGACCCAAAGTCAGGAAACAGGTCTGCGAGCACTTCGGGAAGAATTCAACACCCTCTTTCGGCCCCCAAAAAAAATGGACCCTTACTACAAATGTCCATGGGAAATCCGAACGACATCGGACATTCCGGTCCACTCGAGGCACTATCCTTATCCCGCTTCTTTAAAAGGGGTAGTGGAAGAACAAATAAACGAATTGCTGCGCGACGGCATAATTAGACCCTCACGGTCACCATATAATGCACCCGTAATGATCGTACCAAAAAAGAGCAACAAGCTCTGGAGAAAAAATATAGGGTAGTCATCGACTACAGGAAGTTAAATGTAGCCCACAGTTTGGATGACATTCTTTTCCCAGAAATCGGAGAAATAATTGCTCAATTAGGAAAATAAAAAATATTTCTCTGTCCTAGATTTAAAAGTGGATTTCATCAGATCCTTCTTAAGGAATCTCATATCGAGAAAACTGCATTCACAGTAAACGGAGGTAAATGTGAATTTACGCGTCTCCCTTTCGGATTGAAAAATTCACCTTCCATTTTCCAAAGAGCTCTGGATTATATCCTCAGATATCATATCGGGGAAATATGTTACGTCTATATCGACGACATAATAATTTTTAGTAAAACAGTAAAACACCTAGCTAGTGTTTTTTCTACTTTGTCAAAGGCAAATATGAAAGTTCAAAATGGAGAAAATGCGATTTCTTTAAGCAAAGCGTAGAATTTTTTGGCAGAGTAATCTCTAGAGATGGAGTGAAAACTAATCCTGAAAAGGTACAGGCTATTAAAAACTTTCCAATACCAAAAACCTTGAAGAACTTACGATCATTCTTGGGCTTAGCTAGCTATTATCGTAGATTCGTGAAGGATTTCGCGAAATTGGCCAAGCCAAGTTTGGAAGATCAAGCAAGACAAGCTTAGACAAAGTCGAGATATCGTTCGGTGAGAATGAACTTGACCCATTTAACAAGATAAAAGACATGTCGTATCCCGACTTCACTTGTGAGTTCCATCTGACAACAGACGCTTTTAATAAGGCCATTGGAGCAGTATTGGAACAAAAGGGAAGACCCATTACATTTATCTCGCGTTCGCTCACCCCAAACTGAAAAAAAACTACGCTACCAATGAAAAGGAAATGTTAGCGAGAGTGTGTGGCTTTACAGAAATTAGGGAATGTACCCTTATGGCAAGTCTAAGGTTGATCATACCCCAACCGATCATCAACCCCTTACCTTTGCCCTTAGCACAAAAAATCATAACGGCAAACTAAAAAGATGGAAAAGTTACCTTGGGGAATATGATTATCAGTTAAAATATAAACCAGGGTGTTCAAATAATGTAGTAGATGCGTTGTCAAGAATTCCAACATATATCAGCTACGGTTCACAGTGACGAAAGCTCTGGTCATGAACTCACTCCAACCATGGCAGTTCCGATCAATGTTTTCAAAAACCAAATTCTTATTCTCATAGACACAAACACCGAGCCAAACCTTTAAAAATAATTTTCCCAACATACCACAGGCACACCATAAACAACTGAATACTCCGAGTCTGATTTGTTTAAAATCTTGAAAGAGAAAATCGTCCCATTTAATAAACGGTTATATTTTACCTCCGAGGCCCATTTATGGGCAGAATCCCGGAGATATACCCTTTGCATTTTAGGAATTATAAGGCCAAAAACACCCAAAGACAAGTTGAGGATATCACTAACAAGAATGAACAAGAAGAGATAAAAATCAAAGAACACACAAGAGCACACAGAACGCTATTGAAAACAAAGCTAAAAATTCTCTCACAATATTTTTTCCCCAAAAGAAGGGTAAAGAAGAACAATAGTTAACGCATGTCAAACCTGTAAATTTCAAAATATCAAAGGCACCCACCAAACGGTGAGATTCAAGCCACTCCAATCGCACTATATCCAGGCGAAATAATTCACATTGATCTATACTCCCCACAAGCAAAATAAATTTAACCGCAATAGACAAGTTTTTCTAAATATGCAATGGTAAAACTGGTTAGGTCCAAAGCGGCAGAAGCACTTAAAAACACCTTTGCAAAATTTTTTTGATAGCCTTCGGGACAACAAAAAACCGTTTTTATGGATAACGAGAAATCTTAAATCAGCTTCCAAAAAATTTTTGTTAAAAAAACCAACTCCAAATACAAGTCTATACTACACCACCTTATGCTTCGTCCAGCAACGGAAAATTTTTGGGGAGATTCCACTCTACAATAACAGAAATCATGAGATGCCTTAAGCACCAAAACCCAACAATAGAATTTGAAGATTTAGTATTTAAAGCAGTAATAGAATACAATAGAACAATACACAGTACCACAGGAGAAAACCAATTGATTCATTTTTTGCAAACCAGTTAATAAATGATCCCGAGAAATTAAACCAAGAGCGGAAGAAAATTACAGAGAAAATTTTGAACAAACAGATTACTGACCTAAATTATCACAATAAAAAGAAAGACACCATAAAAATTTACGATCCAGGCGATGTAGTTTATGTTAAAATAAACAAGAGGTTAGGTTCAAATTTAACCCCGAGTAACAAAAAGGAAGTAGTAGCTGAAGATCTGACAGCAAAACTAAACAAAATCGGGTAGAACAGTGCATAAAAACCATCTTAATATTGATGTATCCTACAGATTACTTTTGCCACTTTGCTTGGGACAAACCACCATCCTAGACTATTCCAAGTCCAGGGTAATTACGTTGGAAACAGGATTAGCCGCACGGCAGAATGGAACCTTCAAAATCATTCATGTAATAGAAGTAGAAAACTATGTATTGGCTCTAACTGTTTTAAAAAGAGATCGTTGCGAAAAAACAAAAAGGTTAGGTCCGTTCATCCATTTTTAAGATTAGAAAATTACAAGAGTGGAAAATTAACTTAAACGATTGAAGCCTTGCCAGAAGGAATAGAAGGTCCCTTGATATCCTAGACACTGTTTGGAAGTGGTTACAGGTAGCCCGATCATAATGATTATAAATTGTCACAAAAAAGATCAATCAGCCAGCTAAAAAATAAATAAACAAGTAGTTATAAATGAATTAATAGAAAATAAGCTTAATGATTTAAATTTAAGTTAACTAACCAAAAAATTTAAACTCAACTAGATCAGGAAATAATGAAAAGAACAAAGAAATAGAAACACTTAAGTACAAGGTAAGCCTTCTGAGAGAGGAGGTCACCAATATAGTTTACGCAATAGACTGGGCAAAATCTAATACCGTAAATTCACTCATATTATCAAATCCAAAAGGGTTAAATTTTTTGAAGGCATATGGAAAACAGCCCAATTTTGTAAATATCGGGAACTAATAGAATTTGCAGAAGTAAATTAGCATCAAATGGCAAAGAACTATTGTACATTGTTAGCACCCCTCGTAAAAATTAATGAAAAATTGTAAAACCATTTTGGGGCACTACCAAGTTAAAAACAAAAAAGTAATTGAAGAATTAGATTATAAGTACATTTTGAAATGGTCCATAACGAATATTTTTGGTTTAGTTAATCTTGTAAGAAACTTTAATGATAAGTCCATATGTAACTGGAAGATTTGATAAATTAAAAAAATAGCAATTGCATGGGAGCCTATCTACAAGGGGAAGAAGACCTCAATGCTCCTCACGAACAGCCAACACGTCAAAAATCATGAAGAAATACTACCAAGTTTTTTCGCCTCAACGATTTCCATGGAGATGTCAATGTAAACGGAGAGACTTTAAATCTACAAGGCACGTTCGTGATCCAAGCTCAGAATCTAGGGAAACGATTGGAGATACTTGGTATGTAACGAAGACCCCCCCAAAGGTGCAAGTCCTACCCCTTTTACGGCAATTTTTACCGAACAAACGCCGTGAAGAAGTTGTACTTTCATTGAAATGATGAATGTATTCCCTATCAAAAACACCCGATCACTGGAGAAAATTCACACAAACAGGTTCTGATGTCATCATCAAAACTGGGTAATATTCCTTTTTTTGGCAGCCATAGCATTGGGGTATTGCATATCAAAAGACGTTGCAACACACTAACTCGAAACGCACCACATTCTGAAGCCCCAATAGCACCGGTTCAATTCATCGTAGCGTCCCAGGACGTCCGCATTTAAAGGGGGGGAGAGTGAACACGGCTTTGTCAAACATCTCATTGACGCAGTCTACGCCGCCTACTAGAGGAAAATTACTAGAAGAAATCATAAACATTTATGACCAATAAGTACGCAGGCAGTGAAAACTCAATACCGACACTTGAAAGGAAGTATGAAATTCGGTACAAACAAGCAGGCACCCCAAAAATTTTCAATAAACATAAACAACGATCGATTTTTGGACATAACAATAAAGAGGGTACCCCGCATCGTTTGGACCTTTGGACTCAGCCAGCGTCACCGCCAGCGCCGACGCACCAAACTGAGGCTTTTCTTCACTCCAACTTCTCAACACAAATTTAGTCTTTAAGTAGCTCCTGAATCTTCCAGTATAACTTCTTGTAAAATTCAAAGTTAATAAACATTGTTTTTTTTATGAAGTTAAAAAAGATTCTTTGTTAATTTATACAAATATATATGTATTCATATAAAAATAATACACTAACATTAATTACAATAAAACCATAGCTTGCAAATAACAATTGAGTGTTTTGCGACGTCTTTAAATAAGTCTCTTTACTGGTATATGAAAAAAAATACTCGCGAGCAGCGTATTGAATATCTCTTCGTTTATCTCACTCGCGCTCGGACAACAATCGTTTTTTTCGTTTCTTTTTCGTCTCAGTTAGAAACCCCGAGTATTTGCTTGAGTGAAATGAAACAAAACGTCTTTAAGCGTGTGCTGCTTAATTAAATGAGTGTTGCATTTGCCAAATATTTTAATTGCGTTTGTGAACTGTGTGCGTACGGTCAATGCAAAATGGGAAGAGATCTAAATAAAAAAGTGCATAAATTCTTCAATTTGATAAGGAAGAAAATAAATCGATATGTAATGTTTGCGGTTCGAAAATTGGCCCGGAGTTAATATCACAAATTTAAAGCGACATTTGGGCAACGAAACATGCGGAAATATTTCAATGAGTGGAACAATGCAGAGACACCGAAGGGAAACAAGTTGATAAAAAAATAAAAATATCATATCCCCACAAGTGAAGAAAGAATCATTTCTTCGTTAGTTTAAAATTGTCACCACAGAAGGGAAACCATTTTGTTCCTGGATAGTGAAGGGTTCAGAGAAATTTTGGAACCGATTTATAGCTCCTTAGCATGAACCCCGAAAATTTCGCGAAATATAATGAATTTTTGTCTGCGAAGGAGCGAGCTATTAAAGATAACATAAGAGCTCTAACAAAGGGAAAGCTAGTGTCCCTCAAAATTGACGTAGCCACTAGAATGGACAGAGCAATTCTTGGAGTGAATTTACCCAAATTTATTTGTGCAACTTTATCAAAAACTGAAATCGTTTTTTAAAACTCTAGGGATGATTCAGCTATCGGATGCACATACTGGGGTGTACATTAAAAAACAAATTTTGGAAATTCTACATGACTACGAAATAACATTATCTCAATATTCAGGTAAATATATATAAAAAAACCCTAATTTTGTGATATGAATGGTTTTAAAAAAATATCAAATTTATACACACAGCATAACATCTGATAATGGCAAAAATATGATTAAAGCCGTTCAAATTTTAAACGAATCCACGGAGGATTCCCTTTTTTTTGATGACACGGAAGCTGAAAATATCATGGATAAATTAGATTGCATTGATTTAGATAACATTCACCTCGTTAGGTGCGCAGCACACACTCTTCAGTTGTGTGTACTTGATGTGAACAAGGTGAAGGAGATCGGGGATAAAATTAGTTGCTGTCGTACGTTGTGCAAATCACTCCGCACGGAAACAAATAGGTTAGTAATGATTCATTTTTTTTTTAAATATATAAGTTAACATATACATAAATATATAGGCGTTTCTTAATCGAGAATAAAAAAAACATCCCATCTCTCGATGTTATTACACGATGGAACTCGACCTATATAATGGTCACAAAATTATTTGATCTTAAGGAGTTCCTGACTATGCAAACTAAAATACGTGTAGATGCTGATTGGGACTGGATGGAGACATACATTGACGCTTTCAAAGAAACATATCAAGCGACTTTAAAGCTTCAGGACACACACTTAGTTTATAGTGAGTTTTATATTCTGTGATGGGAAATTAAATTAAAATGTGAAAATAGCAGTAATCTCATAAAAAAAAACTATCAGCTCAGATGAAAGTAAGAGAAAAGAAGTTGTTAGAAAATGAAGTGTTGTTGGCGGCAATTTATATGGACCCAAGGGTAAACTGTATGTTGACGCATAATCAAAAAGCGTTAGCAAAACAACATTTAAAGAAAATTGCATATCGTTTAATCGAGTTGAAACAAGTAAGCTAAATATTGTAGTTTGACGCAAATTGTTGTCCTGTTTGTTTTAGGTTGGTGCTCTTTGTTCTGAAAAACTTCAATTAATGTTTTAAATGTGTTTGTCAAATACTAATTTATGTTTTAAAATAATATCAAGGAAATATGTTAAATATTGTCGCTTTATTATTTCAGGCACATTCAACAGAAAATGTTCCAGAGACTGTCACTCATGAATATGAAGATATTTTTTGAAGCCTATTATCTTCAAATTCATTAAATTTAAACCTCAACTGAAGACAGTCGCTGTTTTCGGCCTATTTGGATGAATTCAGAGAGTGTCAGAAAGCAAGAAGAGCCCGTATCGGAAAAACTTAGAACGATTTTATGGTGACATTGAAGCCTTCGATGTAATGGTTTTGGGCGCTGCCATTAAATGCCCAAAATTTTAGATTTTTTTAATGAAGTGAAGCTCCCAAATTGCCACATGTAACTGCCCCTCGCACAAGTAGTGCTGGCTACACCTGCAACGCAAGTGTCAGTGGAACGGGCATTTTCAGCCCTGCATTTTATACCAGTGAACGTCGGAGTTCAATAGGAGCAGAAAATTTAAACTCCTTATTAGTAATTAAGCTAAACAATTAGTCGTCATTTGATGTAGTTCAAGAAGATTTACTTAGATTAAGAAAAATAAACAAAAAAAACCAAAAATAAAAATTAGTTCATATTATTTAAAAAAAAACCTTGAAAAGTGTTTGTAAGACTTTTTGAATTAACTTTCAGTCATTCACTTACTCACGAGTCTCTACTCGCGAGCGACAATTATATTACTCCCGAAAAGAGATCGTTAAAAGAGTTCAATACGAAGAACTCAACAAAAACGCTCAAGCGAAACCGAAGCAAAAAAGAAAAAACTGTCTTGCTCAGAGTGAGGAGCAAATTTTTTCAGTTTTTTCGCTTCTGTTCAGAGATTGAGCGTAAAGAAAAAAACACTCAATTGTTATTTGCGAGCTATGATTAAAACTAACATTTTTCAAAAGATTTCTTTTTAACTATGTCGACAAGGTGTGAATTTATATTTTCTTTCAGGGGTAAAAATTAACCCACACATCCCCCTTTCGTAAGCCCATGTTTAATCCCTTTCGCTACGTTTTTGGTGTAAATATCGGTAATATTTTCAAATTTTCAATGACCTGGCAAAAATTGCGCTACAAATCATGTCATGACCGTGGTCTAATGCGGAAGAAATGGCATGAACTTAAGCACGCTGAACTTAATTTTAACCGTCAGGTAATAAGAAAATAATTTAAGCTCGTAAGCTTTTTTTGCGTCAATCTGGCTTTTCTTGCTGGAAAAATTATGGCAGCAAATGGGCCCCCCCCTAGATTTAGTCGGATAATCTGGACGAGGTGAAAAGGGCCCCGCTACACGCTCTTTTTGAAGCGACGGAATGAATTTGAATTCCAAATCCTTTTAACTCCAATGAACTTCGCATCAAACCCCTTTATTTTATCCTCGCGAGTGCATGCATGACAACAAAATTGAAGTGGTCGGTGCACTTTCCAAAAAATCGGACTACTAAGCTCAGTCATTTGATTGGCTTCGATTATCTGCTCACTAGAGCTGTGCGAAACATCGATGTAGTATCGATACATCGATTTTTTCTCCTTTCGTAAAAAACATCGATGTTTTTTTCCGATGTTCGATGTTTTTGCCGTTTTCCATCACTGAGAAAAAAAACGAAGTAAAAGCTAGAGCGTCATTTTTGGGGTTATTGGTGTTGGCAGGCAGTGGTTATAATGGACAAATATCTTAGAGCTTCAAATGGGCAAGGTATGTACATATAAGTTAACAAGTAACACTTAACATAGGATATTTTATAAGTTCTAATCTACCCTCGCTATCGCGTGCTCCTAAGTTAAGTAGCAGCCCTCGCGAAAGCGACATTGTTTTAAATTGTATCAGCGCGCTGATAAGCTGCAATGGTCGGCGACGGTAGAACCGGACACTTTTGGTTTTGCTGTCAAGGAGTTTCCGTTATCGCCGAAGTCTTTTTGCTGAGTCGCGCTTCGCCGAGCCCATGACATTGTGGCATGAATGCGAACTCGTTTGGGGCTTGCAAGCTTAAGTGAAATTCTATGTTAGTTAAAACATTCAGTTTGAAATACAGCGCATCTTCCATATTCAGTTCGCTTTAAATAAATATCTACTCCGGCACTTAGCGTAAAATAATTTTGTTTTCATTGTCTGAAACCCAAGTTCCAGCAAGTAAGAGGCTCTGTTTGCCTACTCAACCTAATCTTCTCACCCTTAACAGGACACTGGAGATATGTAATTGGCGGCCCAATGTGAGTGCGGCTCCAACACATCCACTAAGATATCAAAACAATACATCCACGATCACTCAGCAGTGGAGCTAGTCGCGACAAGGCCAACGAACAAATAAGACAGCAGCGAGTCTATCTTCGAGTGACCACATCAATAAAGAAATTTTTTTTTTTTGTGTTAGAGGGGAGATGCATGTAAGTGGATACTCAGACCCAAACAACCATTTTTTGTTACTTATACCAAAAGACGAGGTTCTTAATTTATTGGTAATAAATTATGTTTAGTACCATCTGTGAGTGTTTAATAGTGGCATGCACACAGATCATAATTAATAACAGTAATCTGAAACTAGTGACTTGTGATAGTGACTGCCTTTAGAGATCCTAGTAAACAATCTATATCAATCCAGAGTTCGTTAATAAACATTAATAGTTGTGTTATCTTAGGTTACTTTCTCTGTGTCTAAAAATTGTGCTATAATCAAATACATCACAGTTCTCGTGGTTTCAGATAGCTACACACGATATCGACCCTTTTTTTGCTTTTCGAAACGGACCACATGGCCTGCAACAGACATTGTTCCACTCACCAAATACAGAACCCGCGCAAGCACTTTAGCGACTTCAGATTTCCGACTGTGACCAGTTCGGCATTCAGAAGGTACCCTTAACCAGCTACAAAACCTCTCACCTCGCAGTTTCTCGTCCCCCCATTAGTAAAATGGATTCAGATCAGCTTAGGGAAGTAATAAGGTCGGCTGTCAGCGTGCTTTAGCTGAACAGGCCGCGGCAAACGGAGCATAGGGAGCAGCGTTGACCCAAGAATTAATGAGTTGCTCACCAAATGCTAGATGCAAACGTTGCCGGGATCGCCCCACAGTATAGCATATTCTGCTATAGGAATTAGAAACGGCATTCATGTGACGGAGCCACTAATGCCGTCAAGATGTTTACCTGAGTTTTGCGGAGTACAGGAGCTTATGTATCGTGGAGGCAGTCAGCATTTAGCCGCTTCACCGAGATCTTTAGGACCACTATAATCCCGGCAGTGTCTCGTCATTACCAGGCGGATTCTATCTTACTAGAGAAGTCAAGATCAGGGGCCCCCGCGACATCGGTGCTTAGGCCCTCATTTGGTACAGTATTTATTTGATGCGAATAAATAAATCGCCTAGATTTCACATACATGACGAAGAGACCCATTCACGTCATTGAGACAGAATTAGGTACCTTGAGCAAGGTGGCCTGTCCCTAAGCTCCAGTATTACGACGAGGTAGAGAAGAAACTCACAATCTTCCCTCACTAACGAAGTTTAAATGTCCCATACTGACCCTTTTAGCAAAGTTCCTATGTGAAAAATTCCGTGACGAATGCGTTTTGCGTGTGGTTCATAAACATCGGGTCTCAAGCGCTAGTCTACAGTAATGTTGCTCTTTGCAGACAAAATGCCAGAGACTCTTTGCCTTCAGCGCTAGCTCTCGAACCTCACACATACCCGCGCAAGAAGTTGAGTCAAATCATGAATAGGTCGACATTTGGCGGGCTAAATTTCGCAAAAGTCCTAGAGGACAAAGAGCAAGCCGCATGCAAAAGCGGGCAGATCACCAACCAGTAGAAGCATTCGCGACAAGCCGAACACAAGCTGAATAGCTAGCGGTCACCAAGAATCCCACACTTTAGCAACGCAAAATAGGCCCAGTGCAACGGTCAACGAAGCAGTAGGCAGCATAAAAATAATGGTGCACCGGTGCCCCTGAAGTCACGATCTGGACTCCCTTCTCAAGGGTTTTGCAGCCCACTCAGGCCCCAGGTTTAACCACCGCGAATAGGAAGAACCGCCACGCATCCGACGCATAGGCGGTCAGAAGCATCCAGACAGATTGAATCACGTGCACGCAGACGAGGCCAGGAAGCAGAGGCGACGCTTGATGCGGCCATCTAGCGCAGCGGCACAATATCAATTGCCGATTTGCTAGTTTATTGACATCTGATGCCCTCAATGTTTTTAGGAGTAATCCTTGCTACCCACCCGTCATCAACGAAGAATAGCAGGGACTCACATGCGATTCCTCATAGACACGGACGCGGCCAAGAATTTCCTTCGGCCACATGAAGGGTTAAAATGCGTTCCACTCTGTAGAGTCCCCCTTCAAAATTCATCCTCCATACAGAGCGAGCACAAATACACACAATGCTTTGTTGCAATGTTTGGGTTAAAGGCAACCTTTTTTATCTGCAGACTTGTCAACTTTCGA
The DNA here is from genome assembly GCA_024703675.1 of Drosophila nebulosa. Taxonomy (NCBI): domain Eukaryota; kingdom Metazoa; phylum Arthropoda; class Insecta; order Diptera; family Drosophilidae; genus Drosophila; species Drosophila nebulosa. Next base: position 18,174 of record JANFPS010000119.1, on the reverse strand, counting down.
ACTGGGATTATAGGCCGTTGACACCTGCTAAAGCGGCAGCTGCTTCGCCTTTGTCTAGCTTCATGACGCTTAACTGGGGCACGGAGGTCGAACAAATCACTCTTTACACCCCCCTACCCGTGCAAAAATGTAAATTCCAAAATGTAGACCTGTGCAGGCGAGGCATTCCCCATTAGCCAGAAGTTCCTTTTTGAAATGCTAAAGAACAGACAAAATGGCCTTCCGCAGACCCAGAAGCGAAGCGTTGCCGTATAAACACATCAGTCGTGGCCTACCATTAGACCAACAATGACGCAAACCGATCTCTTCCAGGCTTTACCCATATCCAATGGAGCACTGATTTCGTTTAACGCAATCAAAGATCTGCTAAAAAACTGATATAATTCAAAATTCAGCTCTCCCTACATAACCCCATATGGGTAGTAGACAAGAAGGGCCTGATGAAGCGGGCAATAGAAAATTGAGGTTGGTACAATGGCTTTCGTAAACTTTAACGAAAGAACCGTGTCTGACAGATACGGCTATGCCAATATAACATCTATTGGGGAATTTGGGATAGAGGCCTAATTCCTTTTCACATTAGACCCTCAAGTCTGGTTATCACCAGATCATACTCGCTGAACGCCGAACCGCGAAAAAAAAACCTTCTTTCTCTGTAAAAGACGGGGGACTGCAATACGAAAAGGTTTCAAAAGCTCCCCTTTTGGATAAGAAGCAGCAAGCATCTTCCAAAGAACCATCGACGACATCCTGCGATAGGCATATTGGCAAATTTTGCTATGTTTATGTCGATGACGTAATCATCGTTTCAGAAGATGAGGTGACCTTCCCACATAAACACGTAGATTGGGGGGTCCTAAAAAGCTTACACGAAGCAAACATGAGGTCTCCATCGAAAGTCAAACATTTTTTTAAGATAAAGCGTGAACTTTCTTGGTTTCATAGTCACCAGACAACTGGCACCTACGACGGATCCTGAAAAAAGGTTAAGGCAATACAGGGTATCCAGAACCTAAAACACTACTGGTTTCGATCGAGTCCAGATTCTATTTCTAAGGGCCTCCAAGTTATTATAGATAGTCTTCATTAGGAACTTTGGCGCGCATAGCAAACCACATCTCAAATATTTTGAAGGTGAAAATGGAACAGTCAGTAAGCATAGGTCAGAAATATAAACAGGTCAATTCCTCATGAAGTGCAGCAAAGGGCGTTTCAGAAGTTGCGCGAACATTTTGTCATCTGAACGTAATGCTCAGGTACCCATGGATTTTAAGAAGCCATTCGATCTAACGACCGATGCTACTCGGTCTTACGGCATAGGTGGCAGTCTTGGCTCAAGTGAGGGTCGTCCTATAACAAATGATTTCAAGATTATTGAAGGACAGCGAGGCTAAAACTTGCGACAAATGAGAGAGAGTTATTGGCCATCGTATGGTCACTTGCAAGTTAAGGCATTACTTGTAAGGGGTAAAAGAATTAATATCTTTACGTCACATCAACCCCTTTGACCTCGCACTAGTTTCGGAATCCAATACCAAATGCACGATTCAAAGGTGTAAAGGCGCCAATTGACTGATCTAATGCACGTATCTTCTATAACCCGGCAAGGACCAATCTGGTGCGTCTCTGATAGCCTTGTCACGACAGCACTCAACGCTGTGAATGAACAAGAAATTGAAGTCCTGCGCAGCAACGAATCCACAGTGAGGTTACTCTCTCACCAACACCTTGATACAACAGCAAACCTTGAATTGTTTTCAAAACCAAATAGATGCTAGAAGGGCACGTTCACACCTTAAAACGAAGTTTTTATTCTCTTTGGAATAGAAATGCTACTTTATCATCTATACTTCACCATCGAATCGCTGCTAAGAACGAGCATCCGAAAGATGTAATTTCACCCCAAATGCGTAAATGCTCTCTCCAATGTAAAATTTGACCCACCACAACAAACAACCCATTGCAATGATACAAGATTCTTTGTGTCTCAGCTCAGACTACCAACCCGGGCCACAAAGATTTCTGGCAAATTGCAAAAAATCGCGTAGTCGTATGTAATTGCGGTGGAGAGATAGACAAGAAATCCTCACAAGACCTAGCATAATAGGGCCCATAGGTCTGCACAGGAAAATATTAAGCAGGTAACATACTCGGAAGTACTATTTCAAATATGGTCATAGAATTGGTCCAATGGAAAACCGAGTACAAAATTGGCAAACACATCGTGCTAGAGGTCATAACAACTATGCACACTACGCCACCACCCGCAAACCTTAACACCAGCCCAAAAAAACAAGAGACTACTGGAAGAGACAAAAACACGATCGCCTCACATGTCAGGAGAGATGTTACACATAGACAATTTTCTCCACTGACAAGAAATACTTTATCTCTCAACTTGCCATCGGTGCCAAGTTTCTCTAGAATCGTGGGTTTGCTAGTGTCCAACCGATCCCCCAAGAACCATTGTGATCTGGAAAGCCAGCTCTATGCCAAATCATGAATTTTTTTTCCTAAAGTCACCACATATCCATTTATCTCGCGACAATGAGACCGTCATTGAATTCAGCAGACCATAGTGAGCTATACCGGCTCGCAAACAGCTTATGGAGCGTCAGCATTTCAAAATGACACGCAGCCATTGCATAGCATCCAATGGACAACGGGTTGAGACGCTTTCAAAGCAACCCCTGTTAGAGCTAAGCCATATGCCCTAAAAAATCGCAAACTAGACGAGGCATAATGCACTGTTAGAGTGTCATTTTACTGGCTACAACTGAGTACAATAAGTCGTCCATTCGGTCACCCGACACGAAGACCAAGGTCGACTTTGTTATCAGGCTCACCCAGATAGGCCACAGGGAAAAATACAAAAGAAAAGAGCAGAAAACCCGCTCATACGATGCTCAGAGCTAGGGATACGCAAAGTCAGAATAGGGTCTTCCGACGTTTGGTGACAAAGAGTTTTTGGTCCAGTCCACCGACGGCTCCGGAAACAAACTCACACCTTTAATGTGATGAGGAAGACAGTGGAAGCGACCTGGGGACCGAGGTCCTCCATTAAAGGGAGGGTGGTCCACAAGGAACAACCTAAGTGACTCCCTTGTTGTCCTTTTTTGTAGGCACCTTTTTTAAGCCACTAGGGCCACAACTCGTATAAGCTAGATATAGTTTGTTCAACCTTACGTTTTGCCACTTGGCATAATTTTTTACAAACTTACTTTGGTGGTGGGCCCGTGAAAGAAAAACAGAAAAATATGCGGAAAAAATAAGAAAACACCTCATTCACAGGTTTTGGATCCATACTATCCTCTCCTTAATCCCTTGCCTTCGGCACATGTCATCGCTACTCGCGTGCCAGTACATTCCCTCTCGAGACGGGGCGAATCTTGGTATGGGAAGAATACGCCTATGCCAGGCACTCGGCAAAACCTCTCCGAGTACGCGCGAATGGTGGAAGAAACGGTCAAATTAATTGACATGTGCCCTTCCCGCAAATCCACCCATGAAAAGACTTTTATTGTGGACACGGCACTTCTAAAGACCTATTGGAGGCGTTGGCACGCACCATAGAGTCGCCAGGGAGCTTAATTTCCTAGTATCCATACTAAGGTTGTGGCGGGGGGTAACAACCATGCCGAGGATTTTAGAGCATACTATGCTATGTTACTGAAATGCAATTGATAAACGCCAATAATGACAGATAGAAATAACCCTAAGTTTCAAGGACCAAGCTTAACAGTTAACAATTACTGTCACAAAATTCTCAAGATAGCCAAAGACTCACAGGTTTGACACTGGGTCATTTATCTGAAACACTTCGCTGTCTAAAAACAGAATGCTAATGATGGGTTGCAAAATTTAAGCTTGCTAAAATTATACTCTGGCAAAGGCCCAACATTGTTAGCTCCAAACATTTTTGGACCCATTCAGATTTGAAATCAATTTGGCTAAGGACCCACCAACAATCCCATAAAAGGAGATCTTATGTCCGTTGCGTGCCGTAAAAGTCTTCCAATTCCATTACCAACACTATACACTTTATAATTAATTCCCCAAATTAAAAGAACTTGCAGAAAGTCACAATTTATCCTGTTTTATCCATCAAGAACTTCATAGTGCGATTGTTTGACAACGTCATAGCCGAATGCCGATGGAGAACCCACACACTGCAGAGTTGCGCCCGCTTCACCTGAGAGGCCACATTTTTGTCGTCTGGCTTTGGAGAGGTTTCATGTGCAAGAGCTCCATGCAGGTGTCACGGCACAATGTGAGATCCAGCCGGCAACATGGAAATAATCCAACTCCATGTCAGATGACGGAATCATAATCCTCAACGACGGGTCCGCAAGAATTCATGGACACGGCACTGAGATCCGGTACAAGGCAAGCATCTCATCACGTTCGAGACCGAGTCGCAATTAACGGGCTCTGTTTTATAATCACAACAACGTGCGTAAATAGTCCCGGTAATTGCCAAATTCCTCCCTTGCGAACATCACTGCCGACCCAAGATGTCCTCAAAGCCCCCCTTACCTTCATCGTTTGAATGAACGTATCTGGAGGTGAACAGCAATCCAAAAAAAAACGCCGGAACTGATCAGGCCTATCAGTGGGGGGGGTGGATTCATCATCGGAGCCCATATGCTTTGTGCTTTGATCTGCTTGGCCCTCACTCTTTGTTCGACGTATCGGTGCAAAGAAGTCTGCAATGCAGTTACGAGAAGTCGTCGCCGAGATTGGGTCGGCCGAGGACGGCCTTAAATTGAAGGGGAGTAGTTAACAAGTAAAACACTTAACAGAGGATATTTTATAAGTTCATAATACTACCCTCTCTATCCATCCGCGTGCTCCATAAGTTGTAAGAAGTAGCAGCCCTCGCGAAAGCGACATTGTTTAAATTGTATCAGCGCGCTATAGCCATATGGTCAGCGACGGTAACCGGACAACTTTGTGTTTGCTGCAAATTTTCCGTTATCGCCAAGTTTTTGTTTGAGTCGGCTTCCCGACCATGACATTTTTGGCATGATGCAAATTTTGGGCTTAGTTTTAAGTGAAATTTTTCAAATGTTTTAAAAAAATCATTTTAAAAATACAGCGCTCTTCCGTAAGTCGTTTAAAAATAAATATCTACTCCGGCACTTACCGAAAAAATATTTTTTTTCATTGCCCTGAACCCAATTTCGCAATAAAGGCCATTTTCCCTCTCAACCAAATTTTTAAACCCTTAACGGGAACTGGAGATATGTAATTTTATATTTTAAAGTGATGCCTTCTTTACAAGTTAACCTCTGTTTTTTTTGTCTCATTTGTATGTAGGTTGAGTGCGGAAAACCATTGAAAAAAAAGAAAAGAGGAAAACCCCAAACCCCAAAAAGGCGCGATATGGCCCGCCCCAATTTTTGGGGAAATTTTTTTTAATAATTCCTCGGAGGGCAAAAACTGCCAAATTTTTAAAAAATGGGGGTAAAATTTATCAAACCAGGGGGAAAACACCCCCAAACATGGGGGGGACATTTAAAGGGGGGTACCCCCAAACGTTTAACGGTGAGGGGATTTGTAAAAGGGCTTCACCATATGGCGGCTTATTTGGTAAAAAAAAATGAAACCTTTAATTTGAAACGGAAGAGAGATTTGGACAGCGCAAATTTTTAAATATCATTTGCTCCGATTTACGGTCCATTTTTCATTTAGAAAAAGAGGGGTTTAAACAATTTGTAAATTGGGTTTGGGTCCCCCATCGAAATTTCCTTCCCCGATCAACCCTTGCTTTCCCAACCCGTTATAAAAATTTATTTTATTAACAGGGGAATGAAACTGAAAAGTATTTTGCAAGAAAATGGAATAAATTCGCTTTTGACAACCGACTGTTGGACAAACTCGAGCCAACAGGCTTATTTTTCCCTAAATTGCCATTTTATAGTCCCAAATTTTAAAAATTCGCACAGCGTAATTTCCCACTAGTAAATTACAGAAAGAGAAAATCATTCTGCAGAAAACTTGCGAAAACTCTATGTGGCATGCTAATTGAATGGGAAGTTTAGGGGCAAAGTTTTCCCGCCCTTGTTACCGTACGCAAGAAAAAATGATAAAAACATGTGGATTTTTGCAAAAAAAAATGTGGGCCCTGCTTTGGGGGCCCTGTTTTAATTTAATAGTTCAACAAAAGCCCCGAATCAAGAAAAATTAAAAATTTTATGGGGGAAAAGCAAAAGTATTGTGGGATTTTTTAAAAAAAAGGGACAGTAGCTTTTCGCCAAGTTTTTAAAAAACCCCAAAATACGAGAAGCCATAAAAGTTTTAAAGGGAAAAATGTCCTACAAATGGAATAGCGCATTTTTATATGATTGAAAAAAATTCTTTAAAAAAAATGATGCATAAGCAGGTTTCTTTCAATCCAAAAGGGACTTGCCCCCTTTTTTGGCTGACGAAATTTTTAATTTTTAAAAAACCTAAAAATTTTATTGGGAACCTTTTGAATGTGCAACATTGCAAACTTCTTCGCGAACGTTGGTCACGGTATCATTAATAATTCCCATAACTTGCGGACTTCTGCATAATTTGCAATTGTTAAAAAATGACCTAAAAACAGTTGAAGGTCGCGAAAGCTGCAATTGCTTATTGGAGGGCATATCGTCCAGACTACTGCAATATGAAATTCGCAATGTTCCTCGAGTGGCAACTTTGCTAGATCCTCGGTTTAAAAAAGAAGCGTTTCACTCACCATTTAACATCACTGAGGCTCAAAAACTCTTGGAAAACGAGCTTTCTTTTTTCAACGCACAGAAGTCTCGCCCTTGCGACGAACCACGCCTGCCACATCAACCTCCACATCGCAGACATCCCTTTTTCAATTTTTGGAAAAAAACAAAAGTTTGAAACATAAAAACTAATACAGTGGATTCCATATTGTCAATTCGTCAATATTTTAATCTAGACAATTTGGAATCAAACTCCAACCCTTTAGATTATTGGAAGGTTGTATTTTAACTTGTCAATTCCAGCGTTTAAATATGTGTATTAATTAAATTTTATTATTACAGATCTCATCAGATAAATCATTTCAGCATTGCTGCAAAAAATATTTCTGCGTTCCAGCGACTTCGACAGAAAGCGAACGTATGTTCAGTAAGGCTGGAATCGTTGTAAGCGAAAAAAGAGTTCGCTTCAGTTTAAACATGTTGACATGCTACTTTTTATCAATCGGAACAAGTGGATCTCTGAACAGCAATGATTGTTTTATAGTTTTAAGTTTGAAAAAGATTGAATTATGCTTTATAGTATTAAGTTTAAAAGATTGAATTTCTGTTTTATAGTATTAAGTTGAATGATTGAACTTCTGTTTTATAGTTCTAAGTTTGAAAAAGATTAAATTATGCTTTATAGTATTAAGTTTGAAAGATTTAATTTCTGTTTTATAGTATTAAGTTTAAAAGATTGAATTTCTGTTTTATAGTATTAAGTTGAATGATTGAACTTCTGTTTTATAGTTTTAAGTTTGGAAAAAGGATGTTATCCTTAATAAAGATACATATATTATATAGAGAATCAAAAAATGTACTATATTACTTCGTTGTAGTATCGATACATCGATGTTTTTTTCTGAAAAACATCGAAACATCGATGTGGTCAAACATCGATGTTTCAACAGCTCTACTGCTCACCCGTGAGCGGTAATATTATTTTCGCCGCTTACTGTCATCGTTGCTCACTTGCGAGCAGCGTTGCCACTTAAGTGACCCACTAGCGCCACTGCTCATTTGTGCGTAACATTCCGGTTCAAGGAAGCTGGGCTCCAAAATGTGGGGAGCAGATTTTTTATGATCAAATTTTAAATACCTGCAAAGCCCAAAAACGCCTAAAAAACAGTAAAATCAATAGATTATGCTTTGCTTAGCAATCTACAACTTTCAGTCGCAAATAGAAAGCCAAGCTGAACGGACGTGCTCGTGAACAGTTTATTGAAAGCCGGTCGTGTTTAAAGTTTTTTTCTATTTACCGCTACTTCTCAAGCTAGGTACACACGATGCAAACAATTTGCAGCAAGTTGAAAATAATTTGCAGCAAAAGTTTGCACAACTGTTCACACCAATGCAAATATTGCATGAAAATTTCTTGCTTCAATCAATTTTTGTTTTGCACGCAAACTTTTGCATGGCTATTTCGTGCAATATATTGCATTAATGTCTACATGTGTTTTCATTTTTTGTTTGCAGTGCTTGCAAGTGACACTCATTTGCAAGTTCTGTTGTTTTGAGAAAGTCAAGGAATAACGACGTGTTTATATTATGTCGGCACAAAAATCGAGAGTGGCTGCTGTTGCTGTATTAGCAATTTTAATGAAACGTAAAAAAGTGAGAAGATTAGAGTCTGCAAAAAAAGAAAGTGTTGGGTGAAAGAGTGGATTTCCAAAAGATATGAAAAAGGAGTACATCAGAACCTTTTAAAAGAGCTGCAAAATGGCGATGAAACATACTATTACAATTTTTTCCGCATGGCAGTCAGTGATTTCAATTTTTATTAGAAAAGTAAAACACAACATAACTAAACAAGACACTGTAATGCGTCCTGCGATCCCACCAAATGAGCGATTAGCCCTGACATTGCGATTTTTAGCCACAGGTATGTATTTATATAATTAACATTTTTATGAACTTTTAATTAATATGTTTATTGATGTAATTTAATTATTTATTTGTATTAATTATTTAGGTGATTCATATCATTCTCTGATGTATCTTTTCCGCATCCCTGTGAGTACGGTTGCAAGCATTGTGCCGGAGTGTTGTCGAGCTGTATATGAATGCCTTAAAAGGGAATATCTTAAAGTAAGTATGGAAAATATATATGTATTTTCTTTTTTACCATCTGAAAAGCCAAAAACTGGAGAATTGGTAGATGAGTACACGACATTAGGGGTGGAACAAGTAAAAGTGCCCTCGCTGTCAATTTCCGATACTTCCAAAATAGCTCTTTGAATTTTTCTGCGAAGCAAAAGTCTATGTTGGTGTGATTTCAGCAATCTGAGCTCAGATGCAACGAAATCACCAAACACCTGATGATCATCCGCTGGCTTATCGAGTAAAGCGCTTGCCTTTTTAATAAGCAGATCTTCGTCCTTAAATTCTATCTCGCCACGTTTCTTTTTTTTTCTTTGGATGTACTTGGTACGTCATTTTTAATAAATTTAAGCGCATTGAAAAAACTCCCATTTGCTGGTGTAGTTGTCCGATGTACCCTGGCCACTTTTTTTTTGCTTCACTCTTTGCACCTCTTGCAAAAATTGAGTGCGCAAATGATGAATTTTTGTTTTTATTTCATCATCACTTTTTTCCAATTTTTCACCAATTTCGCGATAAGCATTTTGCTTCTTATGCTTATTTTTATAGTCTGCTGATGAGACATCCCAACAGCATAATTCTCGTACAATTCAATTAATTTGTTCGTTTTCCTCGCGATCCCACATGTTGCTTTTCTCGCTGCAATATTGCGACTGAAAGCAAACAGCACATGCAAATAAGCAAGCAACTGACGCCACCAAATTAACGGTAAAATTCTGTATACAGACGACAAGCAAGAATAGTTGCCGAAAACAGTTATTGCAAATTTTTTGTTTGCAGCAAAATGTTTGCAGTCGTGTTCAAACGTGCAAATTTGATTGCAGCAATCAACTTGCTGCAAATTGTTTGCATCGTGTGAACCTAGCTTCAGAAGCACAAATCTTTTGTAAACAACATCTGCGCTGAGAGAGTTACCCGCCAGTCACAAGCACACATACATGTAAAACCCTTACGACCCGTTCGGGGAAACAAAGACAAAGTCACTGGTGTTTGATAATTTGGTTTTGGAATAAAAAAGACTCAACGAATAAGAATTCATTCTGTTGTCAATACTCTTGAAACAAAGTCGTGTTTTAATTATATAATTGCAAAAGTAAATCAGTCCTACTAAATCGGGTTGATAACTGGCGCAGCTTAACGACTTCAGGGACAAGATGAAGTGCCCGAAGGAATCTACTTTATAAATACAAAGCATAAGTATATTTACAATTATTAATTAACAAAACAAACAAAATATAACAATATATGTGGGTATGTACATATGTATGTATGTATATATATATTTATGTTTAGACATATGTATGCATACATGTATGTATTGTGTATGTATATATATGTATGTACGTATGATGGTTCTACATATATATACTCATATGTGGGAATGCATGTATATGTATGTATGTATGTTAATAAGAATATTTATAAAGATATATGTATGTGTAGTATATAGTTTTGGCAACTCTAATATTACTGCACAAATTATTGTCTAATCGTGCTAAAGATCATTAAGTGCATTAGAGTGCATGTAACGGTCGAACCTACTGTATTGGACAGAGCGATCAAGACAGTACAAGACAGTCAAATATCATATATTATATGTCCATATATACATGTATACATTATTGTCTTGGTATTGATACTAATTTGAGTTTCCACGCTAAACGATTTTTCTCTCACAACAAGGTGATGCATTCTTGGTAAAAATTTGCTTCAGTTATTTTCTCAGATTCAGTAATTCCTAATAATTACAATACTTTGGAAAAAAAATCTTCTGGCTACATTTAGTAGTTGTGTGGCATAGCTAGAGCAGCACGCCAGTGACGTGGCGCCGTAATAATTGATCAATTCCGCATACAAAAGACGCCACTAAAAGTCGCTGCACAAAATATTTCCAAAGAATCGCTTTACTTCAAATTTTTTTCTTTTGTCGCTGCACATAATATTTCCAAAGAATCGGTTTATTTCAATTTTTTTTTTTGTCGCCGCACAAAATATTTCTGAAGAATCGCCAAAGCTGCTGTATTACCTTGCGACAAAATCAGCGACAAATCAGTTTAGTCTTGAATCTCGTTGCGTGTGGACCTCTTTGCTCATCACCAAATAAAATAATTACAAGTTACCACTAAGTTTTAACTAACTAAAATAAAACAATACGAAGGACTAAAGTAGTGAAAGTGAAACAGTGAATTAAAGTGAAAAGGTGAATGAAGCTGATTGTAATTCCCAACAGTACAGAACTTGATGCTGGACAGGATCACTGCATCGAGCAAGGATCTTGGCCTGCTTCAATTTTCGAATCAAACACAAAATAAGAGAGTTCCACTAAGTTTTTAATAACTAAAATAAAACAATACGAAATACTAAAGCATTATCAAAAAAAATAAATGAGTAAAAAGGTGAAAAAAATTTAAAAAAATTTTTCAATAAATGAAACAGATTTTAATTTTCAACAGTAAAGAACTTGGTGCTGGGCAAGGATCACTGCATCGAACAAGGATCTTGACCTGCTTCAATTTTCGTATACAGATACAATACAAAATACAAAAGGAAATAAAAATAAAATTTTTAAATCCGCACTATAAAAAAGTAAAAAAATCAAAATGTTGTGCACCCATTTATTGTACAACGCAGTATTGTGTACGATTATATGTACACCGTATATGTTGTACATATATAAATATGTGCTACTCCGGGCTAAGCTTAGGCTAGGGGGGGGTCACAGGTGGCGGTGTAAAAGGCCCTACAGATAGTAGGTTAGCTGCAATACCGAATAAGCCCCCCGCCAATACGACTAGCATGGAGAAGTTACTTAAAAGGGTTTACATTTCCCGCGAAGATTTATGACAGGGCGAAAGACCGCCCTTAAAATAAGCAACTGTAAAACCCTGTTCGGCACTGTCCATAGGGGGGGCGGCAATAGGTCTGCGCAGATCGGAACGGTCGGCAGGAAATTACCTGGCGGAGGAAAAAAAGCTTGGGAAAAAACCCAATAAAAAAACAAAAGGAAAAGTAAGAGGATACAAATTACGGTGCGGAGTCGGCCCCCCAGTCCCGGCGGCGTGGGGGGTGAGCAAGCGGGCCCCCGGGCGTCGATACCCCAGCGACCGCAATGCTACAGTGGGGTAGACTTGGCCAGGGTAGCAGATAACTCTACAACCCAACAAAAAAACTAAAAAGCTTCATAAAAAGAAAACAGATGTCGGAGACAAAGTGTTTAAGTTTCGACCGAGTTTGAGTCACCTGTCATAAAATGTTTTTTGTCACCGTTTAACTGCGACAAAAAGGGGCGCACGTCGGTGGAAAAAAAACTATTTTTTGCATGGAACAACCGAGAACCACGATGAAAAAATGCGGCAAGTTCAGCACCATTAAGTTTGGGGGAAAAAAATCGGGGAGCTCACTGGCTAATGACGTCCCCCCAACGCATGAAAAACAATGAATGGAACACTCGTCAAGAGATTCCCTTTCGCAAAAGGGAAAATACGTCCAACCGGAAGAAACCGACCCCGGGGTTTCCCAAGCCCCATGGTCGGGGAACGCAGGGAAAACCATATCAAATGGGGAAGCTGGTGGGGATACCGGTATAAAAAAAGGCAAGGAGCCCAGAGCAAGATGCAGTAATCACCAAAAAAGCAATGCACGAGAGGGAAGCCAAAAATTCAGAAACCCAGGTGAATGAAGCCAAAAAAAGTCACATAAAGTATCAAAACCCATTATCCAACATCAAAGCCACCAGACCCTGAGAGACAGCAGGGGGGACAACGGTTAAGAAAAAAAACAACCCCCGAAAGAAACCCCCCCGGAGCGATGAAATATTCAAAGATGGTTGGTGACAAAAACGTACGGGACATTCCAGCAGTTTAAAAGCGGACGGAACTTGCACCCTTGAGCCAAAGCGCAAAGGATCCGCAGATGGAAAAGGGAGATGTACTCATTATGACAAGACCGCAGGGGACACGGTAAGTTCAGTCTATGGTTAAAAAAAATGGTGGGGTCAAGCTGAAGTCAAGCACTTTTCTAAAAATGCAACAGCTTGAATTTAAGGATATGGGTGAAATCAATCTGCTAAGATGTTTTCATGCATTAAGGCAAAAATTGGGGAATAGGCCAAAGAAAGGTGCTATTTTCCTTTTCGCAAGGCATGGAGTACACGACTGCGACAATTCAAACAAAGCTAAAGGGATCTGAGGCAAACTGGGAGGAAAGTTAAAAAAGGTTGGGTCAAATGCCCAATCAGACTTAAAAAAGGGACCGAAAAGATGCTACAAATGTCTCGATTTTGGATTTCTGCGAGTAATTTCGAGGTAAGGGGGGACTGCAAGGGGATATGTTTTAAGTGGGAGGGCAAATCACCAAGTAAAGCATGCCCGAATTCTCCCAAAAGTACCCTTGCTTAGGAAGGGGAAAAGTGAGACCCGCCACAGTGTAATGAGTATCGGGGGCCCCCTGAGAGAAAAGGGTTTATACAAATCAATCTGAATCACTTTGGGGGGGCGCAGGGCCTACTGACGCAGACCCTTCAAGAGGGGCACTAGAGTTGCTATTATAAGCGAACCATACGGGGAAAGGGCCGAACCCTGCTGGGCCTATGATAACCAGGGAAAGCTGCGATTTTTGGGTTTTGGAGCTCGTCGAGGCAGACACAGGGCAACTGGCTGAGATTACTCTTAGGGCGGAAATAGGTGGGATTTTGGTATACTGATACATTCCACCAAAACCGACCTGCAAGAAAACAAAATAGGGAAGGAAGAGATGCCGACGATCTATGGAAGAAATCCCTTTTATCTTGGGGAGACTTCGGCCTGGGCCCAAAAGGGATATACAAGAAAAAACCCAAGAGGTCTTTCACTTCTAGTGCATTGCGACGCTTTATGTAATACTGCTGAACACGGGCACCCAACACACCTTTTCTAGAGCAGGAGCTGGTTCAATAATTGATCTCACCTTTGTAAGCAGTGGTATAGCACCGGGATCACCTTTGGCAATTAGTCAGAGGATATACGGGCAGTGACCATAGTGTGATTATATTCATGGTGGATAGCAAACCCACATAGCAGGACTGGAGCGCAACTAGCACGCAGCATCAGCTACAAAGTGGACATCCCTGGATGTAGCAGCGCTAAATGTTATGCTTGAAAATACCACATAATAACGGGCTCAGCGAATGAAAAAGCTGTAATGGCCATGGAAATTGTTAAAAATGCTTGCGACGAAAAGGAAACTTCCCCTTGGCATAAGAAGAACATACAATACTGAATTTGGGAGAGGAAAACCTACATAGTCTCAGGGGGAGTTGCTCAACGACCCACCTGTGGAATATTATGTACGATGGCGTACTACGGCTCAACACTCCGGATGGAACCAATATAGTTGGATTTGCCGATGATATCGCTGTAGTGACAGTCGCAAAGCAGTTGCACGATGCCGAAAATAGATGCAATATAGCAATCTCCATTATTAAGGATTGGCTGGGAGTTACAGGATTGGCCTTAGCCGACCACAAAACAGAGGCAGTGCTTATCAGCACGAGAAAGAAGGTAGAAGTGGCAAAAATACGGGTTGGAGACCATGTCATTGAGTCTAAACCATGTATTAAGTATCTAGGAGTCTGATGTCTGATGTAATATGTCTTAAAAGTGTAAATTATACCCTGATCCATTGGCTGCAAAAGCGATGTTGCATTAGGTGGAAGAAATTTTATTTTGACATTCGGATGGGTTAAATCTTTTGGATGTCCTGGGGCATTGTCCAATAATAATAGTGCTTTAAAGTGTAAGTTCTTTTTTATATATTTTTAAACTGAGGTACAAAGCAATTTAAGAACCAGTCTTTAAATAATTCTGCAGTTACCCAAGCTTTGGAATTTGCTTTCCAGTAAACGGGTAATTTGCCTTTAAACGCACGGGGATTGAAAGTCTTATAAACAAGCATTGGTTTTGCTTGAAAGTCGCCTGATGCATTACTGCACAGCAAAAGAGTCAAACCATCTTTTTGTGCCTTAAAGTTCGATTTGGCATTTTTTTCCAGCAAAGTCCAGTTTCATCCGCATTGAAAACTTGGTCGGGCAGGAATTCCTCTTCTTTAATGAACCCCTGAATCTCTTTTGGGTATGTGTAAAAGCTCCGTTATCGACCGATGCACAGTGGTCGCCCCCATAGGCCAAAAAATAAAAAAAAAAAGTTAAAATTATTACTGAACATGTGGCAACGCTGTTTTATAATAGATCAAACTTTTTAAGTCAGCTGTTATTTTTATTTTGTTCTCGCTGTCCTCTTGAAGAATTACTGTTAAACACAGAGAAAAAAAAATAGACTGGGTTTGAAGCGCACGCAACTGCAAGTGAGATAAAATTTAAATAATTAAATCATTTTCAATTGAGGTGATCGAACAATGAAAGTCTTTAATATTTTAAATAAAGGTATTAACTACTATATTTAATTTATTTCATCAACTTAGTATTTTATGTACATATATTTTTAAAAATTAATTTAATATAGGTTCAATTTCACTAACAATTTATATGTTAGCTCAAATTTTACTTAGACTTTTTATTGTGAAGTTAATCGAAGTTAACAATCAAACTTATACTGAAATATTAACTTATATTTACAGATTATTTTAAGCAAATTTCAGCTGCTAGTTTTTGCTAGCCGCTGCTTAACCTTGAAAAAACCAAAGAAGTCTTGCCGTTTTCGCGTTACTTTTTTCGTTTGTGTAACTGTGCTTTTTGTAATGTGTATTGCAATTATCGTCTTTGACTTCGCCTTCGTCTCTGTTTTCGTCTTTGTGCGTTTTGTTGTGTTGTTTTGAGATTGTCTGTTTTATTTATTTGTTCATTTTCTTTTATTTATTTATACATATTATTAATTTCAATTTATATTATTACTTATTACTATATTTGTATAGGAGCTTCATACGAATGCGAATTTAACCGTATATATATATTTAATAAGTGGTGTTCCGAGACAGGTGCAAATCCAAATCAAGGTTCAAAAGCATTTTCCAATCTTTGAAATTAAGATAGAGAATGATGGCCCATATAGTGGGAGCTGAATGTTTGGACCACTTAGAAAACGCATTGATTACTGCTGCAAGAGAATTTCTATATTTTGGCGTGACTGCAAGCGAATAAAGCATTCGTTTTGGAAAAGCATACGGATTGGCTTTCGACAAGTGAACAGTTTTTCATTTAAATCCGATGTACTTATTACACCTGATCGTAGCATAACGTGGCCGCCCAAAATTAGTTTCTCCGAATGTTTCAACCCGAACCAAGAGAAGACGGATTGCTGAGATTGCTGATTTGGATGAGTCCGCTGCTGAATATTTGCGTTCCGCTGCTGTTGAAGAAAAAATCTTGTCTGCAAGTGCTAATGAGGTTATTTCGCTTATATGGAAGCGATTAACAAAGCACCAATACTAGCCAATACATTAGAGAGTTTGTCAATAACAAAATTTCTTCTGAGCTGTTTTGGGAGCTATGATAATGTTTTTAAAGAAAAAAAGATATGTTTCCGAAAAAATTACAGTTAGTGAGCACATGCAGAAGTGGAGCTTCAAAGTTTTTTGGACCATACAACAAAGTGCATTATCGAGTTGCAAGAAAGTGTTATAAGTGATGTAGTCGCCGATCCTATTTGCAACCTAAAACTAATAGGGAAATGGGGCTTCGACGGCAGCTCTGGGTAAGCGAGTACAAGCAGAAATCGGAGAACAATAATTTGGAAGACAGTCACTTGTTTGTCACGTCATATTTTTCCTCTTGCCCTATTAGCAACTGACGATACGTCCAAAATTGTATGGAAAAACCCACGACCAGCATCCACACGATATTGTCGACCTGTGCGATTTCAAATGAGTTAAGTGTAGAGGAGGAAAAATATTTCAAGGGCAAAATTGAGAACCTTGTTCCGACGAAAATAGCTGTTGGCAACAAAACATTATTCGTTGAGCATATTTTGCAACTTACAATGGTTGATGGTAAAATTTGTAATGCCTTAACCCCAACATCATCCTCAAAATGCTATATATGCAACGCCAAGCCCACAGAGATGAACAATATTCAGAAAAGTTTGCAAAGGGAAGGTCATCAGGATCGGTTTCAATTCGGGTTGTCACCACTTCATGCATATATAAGATTTGTTGTATATTTCATTCATTTATCCTATGGACTTGATATTCTCTGGCAAGTTAGAGGGGACGAAGCAAAACTTAAATTTTTGGAAAGAAAACGAAAAATTCAAACAGAATTCCGTATAAAAATGGGATTGATTGTTGATAATCCGAAGATTGGTGGATGTGGAACATCGAATGATGGAAACACTGCCAGAAAATTCTTCAACAATCCTGGGCTATCCGCCGAAATAACAGGCCTAAATGAAGACCTTATTGAACGGTGTGCAACAATATTGCAAGCACTTTGTTCAGGATACAAAATTAATGTGGAAAAATTTAAGACATTAGCACTCCAAATAGCGACTGATCTTACAAGGACATATTCATGGTATTATCTGCCGCCGACTGTTCATAAAATTTTAATTCATGGACCATCCATAATTGAAAAAGCTCTGGTGTCGATTGGGGAGTTGTCAGAGGAAGCTGCTGAGTCGAGAAATAAGGACATTAAGAAATTTTGTCTAAATCATACGAGAAAAATTTCTCGAGTGGCAACAAATGAAGATCTACTCAATCGCTTTCTTCTTTCTTCGGATCTATTCATAATGGGACAACGAAAGTTACCCCCTAAAAAATAAGTCTGTTTTTAATCAAAATGTTTTTCATCTTCTAGAATAATATATTAAATAATAGCGAACCATACGTGAAAAAATTACAAAAAAAAAACATTATTTTTATTTTTTAGATAGGGAGCAGAGTGTATAACTTTAGTAGGGGGTTGAATATGAATGAATTTTTTTGGAGTTTTTTATTTTATTTTATTTTTATTAAATTTCAGAAAAAGTTTCAGATTTTAACACCACTAGAAGTATTTTTGGCCGCTCGCTCCATACAAGCCCGACTTCTGTGCACCGATCCCCTCACATGTAGGAGAGATGTTACACATAGACATTTTCTCCACTGACAGGTAATACTCTTTAACTTGCATCGACAAGTTCTCTAAGTTTGCTATTGTCCAACCGATCCCCTCAAGAACCATTGTTGATCTGAAGCCAGCTCTAATGCAACTAATGAATTTTTTTCCTAAAGCCAGATCCATTTACTGTGACAATGAACCGTCATTGAATCCAGAGACCATAGTGACCATGCTCGCAAACAACTATGGGGTCAGCATTTCAAAGGCACCATCATTGCACAGCATCTCGAATGGGCAGGGTGA
>JANFPS010000118.1:0-35953 GCA_024703675.1 Drosophila nebulosa | reverse complement strand
CCCCAATATTGGCTAATTTAGAGCCGGAAAAGGGAGAGAACAAATTTTTTTCAAATTCACGATTTCTCGAAAAGTGGGTTCAAATGAGTTTTCTGGGTTTTTGAATGAAAAAGTATTTAAACTGGATGCGCTACTAACTGAAACATTGCTTTTTTAAATCGCCCAATTTTGGCAAAAGTTAGAGCACGGAAAAGTTGAGAAAACTGAATTTTTACAAATTCACGATTTTTCGAAAAGTGGTTCAAAATGAGTTTTTTAGGTTTGAATGACAATGTAAGTTAACTGGATGCCCCTACAACTAAAACATTGCTTTTTTAAATCGCCCCAATATTGCAAAGTAGAGCACGGAAAA
Source organism: Drosophila nebulosa (assembly GCA_024703675.1). Classification (NCBI taxonomy): domain Eukaryota; kingdom Metazoa; phylum Arthropoda; class Insecta; order Diptera; family Drosophilidae; genus Drosophila; species Drosophila nebulosa. The sequence goes on along the minus strand of JANFPS010000118.1, from coordinate 35,601 downwards.
GTTGAGAAACTAAAATTTTACAAATTCACGATTTTTCGAAAAGGGGGTTTCAAAATGAGTTTTCTAGTTTGAAGACTTACTTAAATTTGAAACATTGCTTTTTAAATGTCCCAATATTGGCAAGTTAGAGCACGAAAAGTTGAGAAAACTGAATTTTACAAATTCACGATTTCTCGAAAAGTGGGTTCAAAATGAGTTTCTAGGTTGAATGACAAAAGTAAGTAAACTGGATGCGCTACTAACTGAAACATTGCTTTTTTAAATCGTCCCAATATTGGCTAAGTTAGAGCACGGAAAAGGTGAGAGAACTGAATTTTTACAAATTCACGATTTTCTCGAAAAGTGGGTTCAAAATGAGTTTTCTAGGTTTGAATGACAAAAGTAGTAAACTGGATGCGCTACTAACTGAAAACATTGCTTTTTTAAAATCGTCCCAATATTGGCAAAGTTAGAGCACGGAAAAGTTGAGAAAACTGAATTTTTACAAATTCACGATTTTCTCGAAAAGTGGGTTCAAAATGAGGTTTTTTAGGTTTGAATGACAAATGTAAGTTAACTGGATGGCTACTAACTGAAACATTGCTTTTTTAAATCGTCCAATATTGGCAAAGTTAGAGCACGGAAAAGTTGAGAAAACTGAATTTTTACAAATTCACGATTTTCTCGAAAAGTGGGTTCAAAATTAGTTTTCTAGGTTTGATGACAATAAGAAAACTGATAGTACTAACTGAAACATTGCTTTTTTAAATCGTCCCAATATTGGCAAAGTTAGAGCACGGAAAAGTTGAGAAAACTAAATTTTTAAAATTTTCAGTTTTCTCGAAAAGTGGGTTAAAAAGAGTTTTTGGGTTTGAATGCAAATGTAAGTAAACGTATGAGCTACTAACTAAAACTTTCCCTTTTTTAAAATTTCCCAATTTTGGGCAAGCTAGAGAGGAAAAGTGAAAATCTGAATTTTTACAAATTCACGTTTTCTCGAAAAGGGGTAAAAAATATTTTTTAGGTTTGAAGACAAAAAAAAGAAAAACTGGATGGCCCTACTAACTGAAACATATTTTTTAAATGTCCAATTTTTGGGCAAAGTTAGAGCAGGGAAAACATTTGAGAAAACTGAATTTTTAAATTACGATTTTCTCGAAAAGGGGGGTTCAAAATGGTTTCGGGGTTTTGAATGACAAAGTAAGAAAATGGATGGGGTACTAACAAAAACATTGTTTTTTTTAAAATCGCCCCCAATATTGGCAAATTTAGGCACGGAAAAGGTGGAGAAGGAATTTTTACAAATTCACGATTTCTCGAAAAGTGGGTTCAAAATGAGTTTTCTGGGTTTGAATGACCAAAGTAAGAAACTGGTGCTTTTTGACTGAAAACCTTTTTTAAAAGTGCCAAATTTTGGAAAAGTTAGAGCACGGAAAAGTTGAAAAAACTAAAATTTTTAAAAATTCACGTTTTTTCTCAAAAAGGGGGTTCAAATGATTTTTCTGGTTGAATGAAAAAAGAAAGAAAGGATGGCTACTAACTGAGCTTGCTTTTTTAAATCGCCCCAATATTGGCAAAGTTAGAGCAGGGAAAAAGGAGAAAACTGAATTTTTACAAATTCACGTTTTCTCAAAAAAGTGGGTTCAAAAGTTTTTCGGTTTGAATGAAAAAGAAAGAAACTGGATGAGCTACTAACTGAAACTTTGCTTTTTAAACCCTCCCAATATTGAAAAGTTAGAGCAGAAAAGTTGAGAAAACTAAATTTTTACAAATTCCGATTTCCAAAAAGGGGGAAAAATGTTTTTTGGTTTGAATACAATGTAAGTAACTGGATGAGCACTAACTAAAACATTGTTTTTTTTAAATCGCCCCAAATTTGGAAAAGTAGAGCAGGGAAAATTTAAAAAACTGAATTTTACAAATCACGATTTTCTCAAAAAGGGGGTTAAAAAATTAGTTTCGGGTTGAATGAAAAGAAGAAAACGGATAGTACAACTGAACATTGTTTTTTTAAATCGTCCCAATTTTGGGCAAGTTGAGCAGGGAAAAAGTTGAGAAAACTGAATTTTAAATTCACGATTTCTAAAAAGGGGGTTAAAAGGGTTTTTTATTTTTAAATGACAAGAAAAGAAAACTGATAGCACTAACTAAAAATTGCTTTTTTAAATCGTCCAATTTTGGCAAAGTTAAGCACAAAAAGTTGAGAAAACAAATTTTTTAAAAAATTTCACATTTTTCGAAAGTGGTTAAAAAGGGTTTTTGGGTTTGAATACAAAGTAAAAAAATGGATGGCTCAACTGAACTTTTTGTTTTTTTTAATCGTCCCAATATTGGGCAAAGTTGGCCGAAAATTTTGAAAAACTGAATTTTTAAAAAATTCAGTTTTTTCTCAAAAAGGGGGTTCAAAATTATTTTTCGGTTTAAAATGACAAAGTAGAAAACTGAGGTTACTACTGAAACATTGCTTTTTTAAATCCCCCCAATAGGGGCAAGTTAGAGCACGGAAAAGTTGAAAAAAACGAATTTTTCAAATTACGTTTTTCTCAAAAGGGGGTTCAAAAGGGTTTTTGGGTTTTGAAGAAAAAAGTAAAAAAACTGGTGGTACTACTGAAACATTGTTTTTTTTAAATCATCCCAATATGGCAAATTTTAAGCAGGGAAAAGTTGAAAAACTGAATTTTCAAATCACATTTTCTAAAAAGGGTTCAAAATGAGTTTTTTCAAAAAAAGGGGGAAGCTCTAACTGAACTTGTTTTTTTAAAATCGTCCCAATTTCTAATTAGAGCAGGGAAAATTTAGAAACTGAATTTTTAAAATTCACGATTTTCTCGAAAAGTGGGTTCAAAAGATTTTTAGGTTTGAATAAAAAAGTAGTAAATGATGCGACAAAACTAAAACTTGTTTTTTTTAAATCGTCCAAATTTTGGGAAAGTAAAAGCCGGAAAAGGGGGAAAACTAAATTTTTTAAAAATTTCACGATTTCTCGAAAAGGGGGGTTCAAAATGATTTTTAAAATTTTGAATGACAAAGAATTTAATGGATCGCTATAACTGAAACATTGTTTTTTTAAATGGGCCCAAATTTTGGCAAGTTGAGCACAAAAAGTTGAGAAACTGAATTTTTACAAATTACGTTTTTCTCAAAAAGGGGGTTTCAAAATGAGTTTTGGGGTTTGAATGACAAATGTAAGAAAACTGAGGGTTTACTAACTGAAACATTGCTTTTTTAAATCGTCCAAATTTGAAAAAGCTAGAGACGGAAAATTGAAAAAAACTGAAATTTTAAAAAAATTCACGATTTTCTTAAAAAGTGGGTTAAAAATGATTTTTCTGGGTTTAAAGCAAAAAAAATTTTAAATTAAAAAAACATTGCTTTTTTAATGTCCCAATATTGGCTAAGTTGAGCACGGAAAAGTTGAGAAAACTAATTTTTAAATTCACGATTTTTTCAAAAAGGGGGTTTTCAAATGATTTTCTGGTTTGAATACAAAGTAAGAAAACTGGATCGCTACTAACTAAAAATTGTTTTTTTTAAATCGTCCCAATATTGGCAAAGTTAAGCAGGGAAAAGTTGAGAAAACTAAAATTTTTCAAATCACGATTTTCTCAAAAAAAGTGGGTTAAAAATTAGTTTCGGGTTTAAATGAAAAATAAAAAAACGGGTGAGCTACAATGAAACATTGTTTTTTAAATCGTCCCAATTTTGGGGCAAATTTAAGGCACAAAAAGTTGAGAAAACTGAATTTTTACAAATTCACGATTTTCTCGAAAAGTGGGTTCAAAATGAGTTTTTTAGGTTTGAATGACAAATGTAAGTTAACTGGATGCGCTACTAACTGAAACATTGCTTTTTTAAATCGTCCCAATATTGGCAAAGCTAGAGCACGGAAAAGTTGAGAAAACTGAAATTTTACAAATTCACGATTTTCTTGAAAAGTGGGTTCAAAATGAGTTTTCTAGGTTTGAAGCTACTAACTGAAACATTGTTTTTTTAAAAAATCGCCCCATATTGGCTAAGTTAGAGCACGGAAAAGTTGAGAAAACTGAATTTTTACAAATTCACGATTTTCTCGAAAAGTGGGTTCAGAATGAGTTTATTAGGTAAGTAAACTGGATGCGCTACTAACTGAAACATTGCTTTTTTAAATCGTCCCAATATTGGCTAAGTTAGAGCACGGAAAAGGTGAGAGAACTGAATTTTTACAAATTCACAATTTCCCGAAAAGTGGGTTCAAAATTAGTTTTCGGGGTTTGAATGACAAATGTAAGAAAACTGTATGAGTTACTAACTGAAACATTGCTTTTTTAAATCGTCCCAATATTGGCAAAGCTAGAGCACGGAAAAGTTGAGAAAACGGAATTTTACAAATTCACGATTTTCTTGAAAAGTGGGTTCAAAATGAGTTTTCTAGGTTTGAAGCTACTAACTGAAACATTGCTTTTTTAAATCGTCCCAATATTGGCTAAGTTAGAGCACGGAAAAGTTGAGAAACTGATTTTTACAAATTCCACAATCACGATTTTTCTCGAAAAGTGGTTCAGAATGAGTTTACTAGTTTGAATGACAAAAGTAAGTAACTGGATGCGCTAACTACTGAAATACATGCTTTTTTAAATCGTCCCCAATATTTGCTATAGTTAGAGACGGAAAAGTGAGAGAACTGAATTTTTTACGAAATTCACGATTTCTCGAAAAGTGGGTTCAAAATGATTTTCTAGTTGTGAAGACAAAAGTAAGTAAACTGGATGAGCCACTAACTGAAACATTGCTTTTTAAATCGTCCCAACTATTGGCAAAGTTTAGAACACGGAAAAAGTTGAGAAAACTGAATTTTTACAAATTCACGATTTTCTCGAAAGTGGGTTCAAAATTAGTTTTCGGGGTTTGAATGACAATTGAAGTTAACTGGATTGCGCCTACTAACTGTAAACATTGCTTTTTTAAATCGTCCAATATTGGCAAAGCTAGAGCACGAAAAGTTGAGTAAAACTTGAATTTTACAATTCAACGATTTTCCTGAAAGTGGGTTCAAAATGAGTTTTCTAGGTTTGGAACTACTAACTGAAACATTGCTTCTTTTTAAATCGTCCCAATAGTGGCTAAGTTAGAGCACGGAAAGTTTGAGAAAACTGATTTTTTACAAATTCCGATTTCTCGAAAAGTGGGTCAAATGAGTTTATTAGGTGTGATGACAAAAGTAATAAAACTGGGATGCGGCTACTCAACTGAAACATTGCTTTTTTAATCGTGCCCCATATTGGCAAAGTTAGAGCACGGAAAAGTTGAGAAACTGGAATTTTTCCAAATTCAACGATTTTCTCGAAAAGTGGGTTTAATAGTTATCTGGGTTTGTGACAAAAGTAAGAAAACTGGATGAGGCTACTAACTGAAACATTGCTTTTTTGAAAAAAAAAATCGTCCCATATTGGCTAAGTAGAGCACGGACGCAAGGTGAGAGAACTGAATTTTTTACAAATTCACGATTCTTCTCGAAAGTGGGTTCAAAATGAGCTTTCCTAGAGTTTGAATGCAAAAGTAAGAGTAACTGGATGCGCTACTAACTGAAACCTTGCTTTTTGAAATCGTCCCCAATATTGGCAAAGTTATAGCACGGAAAAGTTGAGAAAACTGAAATTTTTTCCAATTCACGTTTTCTCGAAAAGTGGGTTCGAAATAAGTTATCTGGGTTTGAATGACAAAAGTAAGTAAACCTGTATGCGCTACGTAACTGAAACATTGCTTTTTTAAATCGTCCCAATATTGTGGCAAAGTTATAGGCACGGAAAAGTTGAGAAAACTGAATTTTTCCAAGTTCCACGATTTTTCTCGTAAAGTGGGTTCAAAATAATTTATCGGTGTTTGATGACAAAAGTAAGAAAACTGGATGAGCTACTAAAACTGAACATTGCTTTTTTAAATCAGATCCTCCCATATTTGGCTAAGTTAGGCACGGAAAGGTGAGAGAACTGAATTTTTTACAAATTTCACGATTTTCTCGAAAAGTGGGTTCAGATGAGTTTACTAGTTTTGAATGACAAAAGTAAGGAAACTGGATGCGCTTACTAACTGAAACATTGCTTTTTTTAAATCGTCCCAATATTGGCTGAAGTTTAGAGCACGCGGAAAAGGTGAGAGAACTGAATTTTTAACAATTCAGGCGATTTTATCGAAATGTGGGTTCAAAATGATTTTCTGGGTTTGAATCGACAAAGTAAGTAAACTTGGATGGCGCTACTATGAAACATTGCTTTTTTAAATCGTCCCATATTGGCAAAGTTATAGCACGGAAAAGTTGAGACAGACTGAATTTTTCCGAAATTTCACGAATTTTTCTCGAAAAGTGGGTTCAAATATAAGTTATCTGGGTTGAATGACAAAAGTAGAAAACTGGATGAGCTACTAACTGAAACATTGCTTTTTTAAATCGTCCCAATATTGGCTCAGTTTAGAGCACGGAAAAGGTGAGAGGAACTGAATTTTACAAATTCACGATTTTCCTCGAAAAGTGGGTTTTCAAAATGAGCTTTCTAGGTTTGAATGACAAAAGTAAGTAACTGGGATGCGCTACTAACTGAACATTGCTTTTTTGTTAAAAAAAAAATCGTCAATATTCGTCCCTCAATATGGCAAAGTTAGAGCATGGAAAGTTGAGAAAACTGACATTTTTTACAAATTCACGATTTTCTCTCGAAGAAGTGGGTTCAAAATGAGTTTTTCTAGGTTATGAATGACAAAAGTTAATTAAACTGGATGCGCTACTACTGAAAACATTGCTTTTTCAAATCGTGCCAATATTGGCAAAGTTAGGTATGGAAAAGTTAAGAAAACTGAATTTTTCCGAATATTCAACGATTTTCTCGAAAAGTGGGTTACAAAATGAATTTTCTAGGTTGAATGACAAAAGTAAGTGAACTGTATAGCTACTACTGAAACATTGCTTTTATTAAATCGTCCCAATATTGGCCAAGGTTAGAAGCTGGAAAAGTTTGCGAAAAACTGAATTTTTTACAAGTTCACGATTTTCCTCGAAAAGTGGGTTCAAAATGAAGTTTTCTAGGTTTGAATGACAAAAGTAAGATAAACTGGATGCGCTACTAACTGAACATTGCTTTTTGTAAATCGTTCCCCAATATGGCAAAGTTGAGCACGAAAAGTTAAGAAAACTGAATTTTTTACAAATTCACGATTTTTCTCAAAAAGTGGGTTGCCAAAATTAGTTTTCGAGGTTTGGAATGACAAAAGTATAAAGCTGGATGCGCTACTAACTGAAACAGATGCTGTTTTAAATCGTGTCCATATTGCAATGTTAAGAGCACGGAAAATTTGAGAAACTGATTTTTCAAAATTCACGATTTTTCTCGAAAAGTGGGTTCAAATGAGTTTTCCTTTCTAGGTTTTGAATGACAAATGTAAGTGAACTGTATGAGCTATCTAACTGAACATTGCTTTTTAAATTGTCCCAACATAGTGGCAAAGCTAGAGCACGGAAAATTGAGAATACTGAATTTTTACAAATTCCGATTTTCTCGAAAAGTGGGTTCAAATTATTTTTCTAGGTTTGACTGACACAAAGTAAGTAAACTGGATGCCTTCTAACTGAAACATTGCGATTTTTACATAGTGCCCAATTTGGCAAAGTAGAGCATCGGAAAAGTTGAGAAAACTGAATTTTTACAATTACACACGGATTCTCTCGAAAAGTGGGTTCAAATGAGTTTCTGGTATAAATGACAAATGTAAGAAAACTGGAATGAGCTACTAACTGAGACATTGCTTTTTTTAATCGTCCCAATCTTGGCTAAGTTAGCGCACGGAAAAGTTGAGAACACTGAATTTTTTACAATTTCACACGATTTTCTCGAAAAGTGGGTTCAAAATGAGTAATTCTAGGTTGAAAGACAAAAGAAGTACTGGTGCGCTACTAACTGAAACATTGGCTTTTTAAGATCGTCCCATATTGGCTAAAGTTAGAGCACGAAAAAGTTGAGAAAACTGAATTTTTACGATTCACGATTTTCTCGAAAGAGTGGGTCAACAAAATGAGTTTTTTCTGGGTTTGAAATGACAAAAGTAAGTAAAACTGGATGCGCTACTAACTGAAAACATTGCTTTTTTAAATCGTCCAATATTGGAAAGTTAGCGTCACGGAAAAGTTAAGAAAACTGAATTTTTCAAATTCACGATTTTTCCTCAAAAGTGGGTTCAAAATTAGGTTTTCTAGGTTTTTGAATGACAAAAGTAAGTAAACTGGATGCGCTACTAACTGAAACATTGCTGTTTTGGGAAAATCGTGGTCAATATTGGCATGTTAGAGCACGGGAAAAGAAAAGTTGAGAAAACTAATTTTTTACAAATTAGCGATTTTCTCGACAAAGTGGGTTCAAAATGAGTTTTCTAGGTTTGAATGACAAATGTAAGTGAACTGTATGAGCTACTAACTGAAACATTGCCTTTTTAAATTGTCCCCAATATTGCAAAGCTAGAGCCGGAAAAACTTTTTAGAAACTGAATTTTTAGCAATTCACGATTCTCGAAGCAGTGGGTTCAAAATTAGTTTTCTAGGTTTGAATGACGCAAAGTAAGTTAAACTGGATGCGCTTCTACTGAAAGCATTGCGGTTGGTTTAAATAGTGCCAATATTGGCAAAGTTAGAGCACGGAAAAGTTTGGAAAACTGAATTTTCAAATGGCACGATTTTCTCCGTAAGAAGTGGGGTTCAAAATGAGTTTCTGGTTTAATGACAAATGTAAGATAAAGAAACTGGATGAGCTACAACTGAGACTTGCTTTTTTTAATCGTCCAATATTGGGCTAAGTTAGAGCACGGAAAAGTTGATAAAACTGAATTTTTACAATTTCATTCACGATTTTCTCGAAAGTGGGTTCAAAATGAGTTTTCTTCTAGGTTTGAAAGACAAAAGAAGTAACTGGATGGCGCTGACTAAACTGAAACATTGCTTTTTAATCGTCCCAATATTGCAAAGTTAGAGTGCACGAAAAAAGTTGGAGAAAACTGAATTTTTAACAAATTCAACGATTTTCTCGAAAAGTGGTTTCAAAATGAGTTTTCCTGGGTTTAAATGACGAAAATAGAAACTGGATGAGCGCGCCTTAACCCCAAAAAAAAAAATAACCTGGGGAAATACCATTTGCTTGTTTTATCGTCCCAATATGGCTAAGTTCGAGCACGGAAAAGTTTGAGAAAACTGAATTTTTACAAATTCACGATTTTCTCGAAAGTGGTTTCAAATGAGTTTTTCTTGGGTTTGAATGACAAATGTAGAGAAAACTGGATGAGCTACTAACTGAGACAATTGATTTTTTAAATCGTCCACTATTGGCTAGTTAAAGCACGTAAAGTTGAGAAAACTGAATTTTTACAAATTCACGATTTTCTCGAAAAGTGGGTTCAAAATTAATTTTCTAGGTTTGAATGACAAAAGTTAGTAAACTGTATGAGATACTAACTGAAACTTTCCTTTTTTAAATCGTCCCAATATTGGCAAAGTAAGAGCACGGAAATGTTGAGAATACTGACTTTTTACAAATTCACGATTTTCTCGAAAAGTGGGTTCAAAATGAGTTTTCTAGGTTTGGAAGACAAATGTAAGTAAACTGTATGAGCTACTAACTGAAACATTGCTTTCTTAAATCGTCCCAATATTGGCAAAGTTAAAGCATCGAAAAGTTGAGAAATTTGAATTTAAACAAATTCACGATATTTCTCGAAAGTGGGATCAAATGAATTTTCGTGGTTTGAATGAAAGAATGTAAGTAGATCTTGGATGAGCTACTAACTAAAACATTGCTTTTTTTAAATCGTCCCAATATTGGCAAAGTTAGAGCCGGAAAAGTTGAGAAACTGAATTTTTTATAACAAACTCACTGCACGTTTGCTCGAAAAGTGGGGTTCAAAATGACCTTTCAGGGTTTAATGACAAAAAGTAAGTAAAGCTGGATGCGCTACTAACTTAAACATTGCGTTTTAAATCGTGTCAATTATTGGCACTCTGTTGAGGGCACGGAAAAGTTGAGAAAACTGAATTTTTACAAATTCCACGATTTCTCGAAAAGTGGGTTCAAATGAGTTTTTCTAGTTGAATGACAAATGTAAGAAACTGGATGAGGGCTACTTCCTGAGAACGTTGCTTTTTAAATCGTCCCAATATTGGCTAAGTTAGAGCACGGAAAAGTTAGAAAACTGAATTTTTACAAATTCACGATTTTCTCGAAAAGTGGGAATATTCAAAATGAGTTTCTAGGTTTGAATGACAAAAGAAGTAAACTGGATGAAGCTCCTAATTTAAACATTACTTTTTCAAATCGTGCAATTTTGGCAAAGTTAGAGCACAGAAACAGTTTGAGAAAACGATTTTTAGATATTCACATTTTTCTCGAAAGTGGTTCAAAATGATTTTCATTGGTTCGATGACAATGTAAGAAAACTGGATGAGCTACTACTGAGACTTGCTTTTTTAAAAATCGTCCCCATATTGGCTAAGTTAGTGCACGGAAAAGTTGAGAGAACTGAATTTTTACAAATTGCACGATTTTCTCGAAAGTGTGTTCAAAATGAGTTTCTAGGATTGAAATGACCTAAGTAAGTAAACGGGATGGGCGCTTCTAACTGAAACATTGCTTTTTTAAACGTGCCATATTGGCAAAGTTTAGAGCACGGAAAGTTGAGAAAACTGAATTTTTACAATTCACGGATTTTCCTCGAAAAGTGGGTTTCAAAATGAGTTTTCTGGGGTTTGAATGAACAAATGTAAGAAAACTGGTGAGCTACTTCTGGACGTTGCTTTTTTAAATCGTCCCAGATATTGGCTAAGTTAGACCGGAAAATTGAAAAACTGAATTTTTACAAAAAAAAATTTCCCCACACGATTTTCTCGAAAGTGGTTCAACATGAGTTTGTCTAGGTTTGAATTACAAAAGTAAGTAAAGCTGGATGCGCCTACTAACTGAAAACATTGCTTTTTCAAATCGTGCCAATATTGGCAAAGTTAGAGCGAGAGCACGGAAAAGTTAGAAAAACTGAATTTTTTACATTCACGATTTTCTCGAAGAAGTGGTTTCAAATGCGTTTCTGGGTTTGAATGACAAATGTAAGAAAACTGGATGAGCTACTAACTGAGACATTGCTTTTTTAAATCGTCCCAATATTGGCTAAGTTAAAGCACGGAAAAGTTGAGAAAACTGAATTTTTACAATAATTCACGGATTTCTCGAAAAGTGGGTTCAAGAATGATTTTCTGGGTCTGAATGACAAATGTAGAGAAAACTGGATGAGCTACTAACTAGACATTGCTTTTTAAATCGTCCCAATATTGGCGTAAGTTGAGCACGGAAAAGGTGAGAGAACTGAATTTTTACATTCACGATTTTTCTCGAAAAGTGGGTGGTCAAAATGAGTTTTCTAGGTTGGAATGACAAATGTAGTAAACTGGATGAGCTACTACCTTGTGCATTGCTTTTTTAAATCGTCCCAATATTGGCTAGTTAAAGCACGAAAAGTGAGAAAACTGAATTTTTACAAATCACGATTTTCTATTCCTCGAAAAGTGGGTTCAAATGAGCTTTCTGGTGCCAATGACAAATGTAAAAAACTGGATGAGCTACTTAACTGAGACATTGCTTTTTTTAAATCGTCCCAATATTGGCTAAGTTAGAGCACGAAAAGGTGAGAGAACTGAATTTTTAAAAATTCACGATTTCTCGAAAAGTGGGTTCAAATGATTTTCTAGTGGTTTGAATGACAAAAGTACGTAAACTGGATGCGCTACTCTGAAACATTGCTTTTTTTTCAAATCGTGCCAATATTGGCTAGTTAAGCTTACGGAAAAAGTTGAGAAAACGAATTTTTACAATTCACGATTTTGCTCGAAAAGCTGGGTTCAAAATGAGTTTTCTAGAGTTTAAATGACAAAATAAGTAAACTGGGATGCGCTAGACTAACTGAACATTGCTTTTTCAAATCTGGTGCCAATATTGCTAGTTAAGGCACGGGACAAAGTTGAGAAAACTGAATTTTTTACAAATTCACGATTTTCTCGAAAGTGGGTTCAAAATGAGCTTTCTAGGTTTGAATGACAAAAGTAGAGTAATCTGGCTGCGCTACTAACTGAAACATTGCTTGTTTCAATCGTGGGGCAATATTGTCTAAGTTAGAGCACGGAAACAGTTGAGAAAACTGAATTTTACAAATTCACGATTTTCTCGAAAAGTGGGTTCAGAAATGAGTTTTATTAGGTTTTAATGACAAAAGTAAGTAAACTGGATGCGCATACTAACTGAAACATTCTTTTTTAAAATCGTCGCAATATATTGGCAAAGTTAGTAGGCACTGGAAAAAGTTAGAAAACTGAATTTTTACAAATTCACGATTTTCTCGAAAAGTGGGTTCAAAATGAGCTTTCTAGGTTTGAATGACAAAAGTAAGTAATCTGGATGAGCTACTAACTGAAACATTGCTTTTTTAAATCGTCCCAATATTGGCAAAGCTAGAGGCATGGAAAAGTTGTAAGAAACTGATTTTTACAAAGTTCACGATTTTTCTCGAAAAGTGGGTTCAAAAAAATGAGTTTTCTGGTTTAAATGACAAATTGTAAGAAAACTGGTGAGCTACTAACGAGACATTGCTTTTTTAAATCGTGCCAATATTGGCAAAGTTTAGAGTACGGAAAAGTTGAGAAAACTGAATTTTTCCAATTCACGATTTCTCGAAAAAGTGGGTTCTAAAATGATTTTCTAGGTTGAATGACATAAGTAAGTAAACTGTATGAGCTACTAACTGAAACATTGCTTTTTTAATCGTCCCAATTATTGCAAAGTTAGAGCATGGAAAAGTTGAGAAAAACTGAATTTTTACAATTCACGATTTTCTCGAAAAGTGGTTCAAAATGGAGTTTTTCTGGGTTTGAATGACAAATGTAAGAAAACTGGATGAGCTCTAACTGAGAAAACCAAAAATTTTTGCTTTTTTTAAATCGTTCCCCAATTTGGCAAAGTTAGGCACGGAAAAGTTAGAAAACTGAATTTTTACAAATTCACGATTTTCTCAAAAAGTGGGTTCAATTAGTTTTCTAGGTTTGAATGACAAAAGTAAGTAAACTGGATGCGCTACTAACTGAAACATTGCTTTTTTAAATCGTCCCAATATTGGCAAAGCTAGAGCACGGAAAAGTTGAGAAAACCTGAATTTTTACGGAAATTAACACGATTTTCTCGAAAAAAGTGGGTTCAAAATGAGTTTTTCTGGGTTTAAATGACAAATGTAAAGAAAACTGATAGTCTAACTGAAACATTGCTTTTCTTAATCGTCCCAATATTGGGCAAAGTTAGAGCCTCGACAAAGTTTGAGAATTTGTGAATTTTTACAATTCAACGATATTTCTCGAAAAGTGGGATCAAAATGAATTTTCTGGTTTGGAATGAAAGTGTAAGTAATCGGGATGACTACTAACTAAAACATTGCTTGTTTTAATCGTCCCAATATTGGCAAAGCTAGAGCACGGAAAAGTTGAGAAAACTGTTTTTACACTAGAGTTCACGATTTTTCCTCGGAAAAGTGTGGTTCAAAATGAATTTTTCTGGGTTTAAATGACAAATGTAAGAAACTGGATGAGCTAACTAACTGGACCATTGCTTTTAAATCGGGTGGGCCAATATGGCAAAGTTTAGAGTAGCGGAAAAGTTGAGAAAACTGATTTTTCCAATTCACGATTTTCTCGAAACGTGGGTTCGTCAAAATGAATTTTCTAGGTTTTGAATGACAAAAGTAAGTAACCTGTATGAGCTACTAACTGAAACATGCTTTTTTAAATCGTCCAATATTGGCAGTTAGGAGCATGGAAAAGTTGAGAAACTGAATTTTTACAAATTCACGATTTTCATGAAAAGTGGGTGCAAAATGAGTTTTCTGGGTCCTGAATGACAAATGTAAGAAGAACTACTGGATGAGCTAACTAACTGAGACATTGCTTTTTAATCGTCCCAATATTGGCAAAGTTATAGCTACGGAAAAGGGAGAAACTGAATTTTTCCAAATACCGATTTTCTCGAAAAGTGGGTTCAAAATAAGTTATCTGGTTTTGAATGACAAAAGTAAGAAACTGGATGAGCTACTAACTGAAACATTGCCTTTTTTAAATCGTCCCAATATTGGCTAAGTTAAGAGCACGGAAAAGGTGAGAGAACTGAATTTTTTTACAAATTCAACGATTTTCTCGAAAAGTGGGTTCAAATGAGCTTTCTAGGTTGAATGACAAAGTAAGGTAATCGGGATGAGCTACTAACCTGAAACATGCTTTTTTAAATCGTCCCAATATTGGCAAAGCTAGAGCACGGAAAAGTTGAGAAAAACTTAATTTTTACAATCACGATTTCGTCGAAAAGTGGGTTCACAATGAGTTTTCTGGGTTTAAATGACAAATGTAAGAAAACTGATGAGCTACTAACTGAGACATTGCTTTTTTAAATCGTGCCAATAGTGGCAAAGTTAGAGTACGGAAAGTTGTGAAAACTGAATTTTTTTTCCAATTCACGATTTTCTCGAAAAGTGGTGGTTCAAAATGAATTTTCTAGGGTTTTGAATGACAAAAGTAAGTGAAAAAGTAAACTGTATGAGCTACTAACTGAAACATTGCTTTTTTAAATCGTCCAATAATGTGGCTAACGGTAGAGCATGGGAAAAGTTGAGAAAACTGAATTTTTTACAAATTCACCAAATTCACGATTTGTCTCGAAAGTGGGTTCAAAATGAGTTTTCTGGGTCTGAATGACAATTAAGAAAACTGGATGAGCTACTAACTGAGACATTGCTTTTTTAAATCGTCCAATATTGCTAATTAGAGCACGGGAAAAGGTGAGAGAAACGAATTTTACAAATTCACGATTTTCTCGAAAAGTGGGTTCAAAATGAGTTTTCTAGGTTTGAATGACAAATGTAAGAAAACTGGATGAGCTACTAACTGAGACATTGGCTGTTTTGAAAATCGTGTCAATATTGGCGAATGTTAGAGCACGAAAAGTTGAGAAAACTGAATTTTTACAAATTCACAGATTTTCTCGAAAAGTGGGTTCAAAATGAAGTTTTCTAGGTTTGAATGACAAATTTAAGTGAACTGTATGAGCTCCTAACTAACTGAAACATTGCCTTTTAAATTGTCCCAATATTGGCGAAGCTAGAGCACGGAAAAGTTGAGAATACTGACGTTTTACAAATTCATCACGATTTTCTCGAAAAAGTGGTGGTCAAAATTAGTTTTCTAGGTTTGAATGACCAAAGTAAGTAAACTGATGCGCCTTCTAAAAACTGGGGGGGGGAAAACATTGCATTTTTAAATAGTGCCCATATGGCAAAGTTAGAGGGCAACGGAAAAGTTGAGAAAACAGAATTTTTACAAATTCACGGTGGGATTTTCTCGAATAAGTGGGGTTCAAAATGAGTTTTCTGGGTTTTAAATTACAAATGTAAGAAACTGGATGAGCTACTAACGTGAGACATTGCTTTTTTTAATCGTCCCAATATGGCTAATTAGAGCACGAAAGTTGATGTAAAACTGAATTTTTCAATTTCACGATTTTCTCGAAAAGTGGGTTCAAAATGAGTGTCTAGGTTTGAAAGACAAAAGGAAGTAACTTTATAGCGCTACTAAACTGAAACTTGCTTTTTTAATTCGTCCCAATAGTTGGCAAAGTTAGAGCCACGAAAATTGAGAAAACTGAATTTTTACAATTCAGGGATTTTCTCGAACAAGTGGTCAAAATGAGTTTTTCTGGTTTAAATGACAAAAGTAAAAACTGGATGAGCTACTAAGCTGAGACATTGCTTTTTTTAATCGTCCATATTGGCTAAGTTAGAGCTACGGAAAAGGTTGAGAAAACTGAATTTTTACATTCACGATTTTCTCGAAAAGTGGGTTCAAAATGAGTTTTCTGGGTTGAATGACAAATGTAGAAAACTGGATGAGCTACTACTGAGACATTGCTTTTTTAAATCGTCCCAATGATTGGCTAGTTAAAGCACGTAAAAGTTGAGAAAACTGAATTTTTACAAATTCGACGATTTTCTGCGAACGTGGTTCAAATT
The DNA here is from genome assembly GCA_024703675.1 of Drosophila nebulosa. Taxonomy (NCBI): domain Eukaryota; kingdom Metazoa; phylum Arthropoda; class Insecta; order Diptera; family Drosophilidae; genus Drosophila; species Drosophila nebulosa. Next base: position 19,530 of record JANFPS010000118.1, on the reverse strand, counting down.
TTAATTTTCTAGGTTTGAATGACAAAAGTTAGTAACCTGTATGAAAGCTAACTGAAACGTTCCTTTTTAAATCGTCCCAATATTGGCAAAGTAAGGAGCACGGAAATGTTGAGATACTGACTTTTTATACAATTCGGTTTTCTCGTGAAAGTGGGTTCAAAATGATTTTTCTAGTTTGAATGACAAATGTAAGTAAAACTGTATGAGCTTACTAACTGAAAGACATTAAAAAAAAAAAAAACATTGCTTTCTTAAAACGTACCAATATTGCAAGTTATGAGGCATCGAAAAGTTGAGAAATTAATTTGAATTTTTACAAATTCACGATATTTCTCTGAAAAGTGGATCAAATGATTTTCTGGGTTTGATGAAAGATGTAAGTAACTGGATGAGCTACTAACTCAAACATTGCTTTTTTAAATCGTCCCAATATTGGCGGAAAGTTAGAGCACGGAAAAGTTGAAGAAAACTGAATTTTTACAAACTCCACGATTTTCTGAAAAGTGGGTTTCAAATGAGCTTTCAGGGTTTGTGATGCAAAAGTAGTAAACTGGATGCGATACTAACTGAAACTATTGCTGTTTTAAATCGTGTCAATATTGGGCAAGGTTTAGAGCAACGGAAAAGTTGAGAAAACTGAATTTTTACAAATTCACGATTTTCCTCGAAAAGTGGGGTCAAAATGAAGTTTTTCTAGGTTTGAATGACACGAAAGTAAAACTGGATGAGCTACTAATTGAAACCATTCTTTTTCAAATGCGTTCCAATTTTGGCAAAGTTAGAGTGCACAGGAACAGTTGAGAAAACTGAATTTTTAGATATTCACAGATTCCGTCGAAAAAAAAGTGGGTTCAAATGAGTTTCTGGGTTTGAATGACAAATGTAAAGAAAACCTTGATGAGCTACTTACTGAGACGTTGCTTTTTTAAATCTCCAAGATTGGCTAGTTATAGCACGGAAGAAGTTGAGAAACTGAATTTTTACAAATTCACGATTTTCTCGAAAAGTGTGTTTCAAAATGATTTTCTAGGTTTGAATGACAAAAGTAGGTAAACTGGTGCTGCTTCTAACTGAACACATTGCTTTTTCAAATCGTGCCAATATTGGCAACGTTAGAGGTACCACGGAAAAGTTGAGAAAACTGAATTTTACAATTCACGATTTTCTCGAAAAGTGGGTTCAAAGAGATTGAGTTATCTAGGTTCGAATGAACAATGTAAGAACACTGGATGACTACTACTGAACAGTGCTTTTTAAATCGTTCCCAAATCTTATGGCAAAGTTAGTGCACGGAAAAGTTTAGAGAACTGAATTTGTTACAAATTCACGATTTTCCCCCCCCTTCGTGAAAAAGTGGGGGGGTGGGGGGGGTGGGGGGGTTCAAAATGAGTTTTCTAGATATTTGAATGACCAAAAGTAAGTAAATGGATGCGCTCTAAGCTGAAACATTTGCTTTTTTAAAACGTGCCAATATTGGCAAAGTTAGAGCACGGCACGGAAAGTTGAGAATCAACTGAATTTTTACAATTAACGATTTTCTCGAAAACGTGGTCAAAATGAGCTTTTCTGGGTTTGAATGACAAATGTAAGGGAAAACTGTGATGAGCTTACTTTACTGAGGAGCGTTGTGCTTTTTTAAATCGTCCCAATATTGGCTAAGTTAGTGAGCACCGGGAAAAGTTGAGACGCAAACTGAATTTTTACAAATTCACGACTTTCTCGATAAGTGAATTCAAAATGAATTTTCTAGGTTTAAATGACAAAAGTAAGTAAACACTGGATGCGCTTCTAACTGAAACATATTGCTTTTTCAAATCGTGCCAATATTGGCAAAGTTAGAGCACGGAAAAGTTTGAGAAACTGAATTTTACAAATTCACGATTTTCTCGAAAAGTGGGTTCAAATTAGTTTTCTGGTTTGAGATGACAAATGTAAGAAAACTGGCTGAGCTACTACTAGACATGGCTTTTTTAATCCGTCGCAATATTGGCTAAGTTAAAGCACGGAAAAAGTTGAGAAAACTGAATTTTTCAACAAAATTCACGATTTTCTCGAACGTGGGTTCAAAATGAGTTTTCTGGGTCTGAATGACAAATGTAAGAAAACTGGATGAGCTACTAACTGAGACGTTGCTTTTCTTTAAAATCGTCCTACAAGGGGAATATTGGGCTAAGTTTAGAGGCACGGAAGGTGAGAAGAACTGGAATTTTTTACAAATTCACGATTTTCTCGAAAAGGGGTCAAAATAAGGTTTCTAGGTTTGAATGCCAATGTAAGTAACTGGATGAGCTACTAACTGGAGACATTGCTTTTTTAAATCGTCCCATATTGGCTAAGTTAAAGCACGGAAAGGTGAGAAAACTGAATTTTTACAAATTCACGATTTTCTCGAAAGTGGGTTCAAAATGAGGCTTTCTGGGTTCGATGAAAAATGTCAGAAAAACTGGATGAGCTACTAACTGAGACATTCTTTTTAAAACATCGTCGTCCCAATGATTGGCTAAGTAGAGCACGGAAAGGGGAGAGAACTGAATTTTTAAAAATTCACACGATTTTCTCGAAAAGTTGGGTTCAAACTGAGTTTCTGGTTTGGAATCGACAAAAGTAAGCAAAAACGGGATGCGCTACAACTGAAACATTGCTTTTTTAAATCGTGCCATATTGTGCAAAGTTAGAGCAAACGGAAAATTGAGAAAACTGATTTTTTACAAATTCACGATTTTCTCGAAAAAAACAGTGGGTCAAAATGAGTTTTCTAGGTGGAATGACAAAAGTAAGTCAACTGGATGCGCTACTACTGAAACATTTGCCTTTTTCAAATCGTTCCAATATTGGCTTATTAGAGCAACGGAAAAGTTGAGAAAACGGAATTTTTAACAATTCACATTTTCTCGAAAGTGGGTTTAAGACTGAGTTTTATTAGGTTTGAATGACAAAGTAAGTAAACTGGATTGCGCTACTAACTGAAACATTGCTTTTTTAAATCGCCCAATATTGGCAAGTTAGAGCACGAAAGTTGAGAAACTGAATTTTTTACAAATTCATTCGATTTTTCTCGAAAATTGGGTTCAAAATGAGCTTTCCTAGGTTTTGAATGACAAAAGTAAGTATCTGGAATTAGCTCTAACGAAACATTGCTTTTTTAATCGTCTCCCCAAATATTGGCAAAGCTAGAGCACGGAAAAGTTGAGAAACTGAATTTTTACAATTCACGAATTTCTCGAAAAGTGGGTTCAAAATGAGTTTTCAGGGTTTAAATGACAATTGTAAGAAACTGGATGCGCTACTAACTGAGACATTGGCTTTTTTACATCGTCGTGCCAATATTTGGCAAAGTTAGATACGGCAAAAGTTTGAGAAAACTGAAATTTTCCAAATTCACGATTTATCATCGAAAGTGGGTTCAAATAATTTTCCTAGTTTTGAATGACAAGTAAGTAAACTGGTATGAGCTACTAATGAAACTTGCTTTTTGTAAATCGTCCCAATATTGGCAAAGTTGAGCATGGAAAAGTTGAGAAACTGTGAATTTTTTACAAATTCACGATTTTCTCGAAAGTGGGTTCAAAATGAGTTTTCTGGGTTTGAATGTACAAAAATTTTTTGGGTAACGAAAACTGGATGAAGCAACTACTGAGACATTGCTTTTTTATCGTCCCCAATATGGGCAAAGTATTCGAGCACTGGGAAAGTTAAGAAAACTGAAATTTTTACAAATTCACGATTTTACTCAAAAAGTGGGTTCAAATTAGTTGGTCTAGGTTTGAATGACAAAGTAAAGTAAACTGTATGCGTCTACTAACTTAAACATTGCTTTTTTAAATCGTCCCAATATTGGCAAGCTGATCACGAAAAGTTTAGAAAACTGAAATTTTTAACAAATTCCACGATTTTCTCTTAAATCGTGCCAATATTGGCAAAGTTAGAGCATCGAAAAGTTGAGAAATTTGAATTTTTACAAATTCACGATATTTCTCGAAAAGTGGGATCAAAATGAATTTTCTGGGTTTGAATGAAAGATGTAAGTAATCTGGATGAGCTACTAACTAAAACATTGCTTTTTTAAATCGTCCAATATTGGCAAAGTTAGTAGGTTCACGGAAAAGTTGAGAAAAAACTGAATTTTTACAAACTCACGATTGTTCTCGAAAAGTGGGTTCAAATGACTTTCAGGTTTGAATGACAAAAGTAAGTAAACTACTGGAATGCGTCTAACTAACTGAAATCATTGCTTTTTTAAATCGTCCAATAGTTGGCTAAGTTGAGGCACGGAAAAGGTGAAGATCTGATTTTATACAAATTCATCACGATTTAATTCGAAAAAAGTGGGTTCAAAATGAGTTTTCTGTTTGATTGCAAAAGTAAAGTAAATCTGGATGAGCTACTAAACTGAAAATTGCTTTTTTAAATCGTCCCAATATTGGCAAAGTATAGCACGGAAAAGTTGGAAACTGAATTTTTTCCAAATCACGATTTGCTCGGAAAAGTGGGTTCAAAATAAGTATCTGGGTTGATGACAAAGTAAGAAAACTGGATGAGCTACTACTGAAACATTTGCTTTTTTTAAATCGGCCCATATTGGCAAGTTATAGGCACGGAAAAGTTTTTGAGGGAAAACTGAATTTTTTCAACTTCACGATTTCTCGAAAAGTGGGTTTTTCAAATAAGTTAGCTGGGTTTGAATGGGACAAAAGTAAGAAAACTGGATTGAGCTACTAACTGAAACATTGCTTTTTTAAAATCGTCCCAAATATTGGCTAAGTTAGGTGGGCTACGGAAAAGGTGAGATTGAACTGATTTTTAGCAAATTCACGATTTTCTCGAAAATTGGGTTCCAATGAGCTTTCTAGTTTTGAATGAAAAAGTAGTAAACTGGATGCGCTACTACTGAAACATTGCTTTTTTAAATCGTCCGTCAATTTCGTCCCAATAATTGGCAAAGTTAAGCATGGAAAAGTGACGACAAAACTGAATTTTTACAAATTCACGATTTTCTCGAAAAGTGGGTTCAATGAGTTTTCTAGGTTGAATGACAAAAGTAAGTAAACTGGATGCGCTACTAACTGAAACATGGATTGCTTTTTTTCACATAATCGTGCCAATATTGGCAAAGTTAGAGTACGGAAAAAAGTTGAGAAACTGAATTTTTACAAATTCACGATTTTCTCGAAAAGTGGGTTTCAAAATGAAATTTCTAGGTTTGAATGACAAAGTAAATACTGTAATGAGCTACTAACTGAAACATTCTTTTTAAATCGTCCCAATATTGGCTAAAGTTAGAGCATCGGATATAAGTTGAGAAAACTGAATTTTACCAAATTCACGATTTCTCGTGAAAAGATGGGTTCAATGAGTTTTCTAGGTTTGATGACAAGTAGTACCCTGGATGCCCGCTACTACTGACAACATCTCGCCTTTTTAAATCGTCCCAAATGTGGCAACAGTTAGAGCACGGAAAAGTTAAGAAACTGAATTTTTGACAAATTCACGATTTTCTCCAAAAAGTGGGGTTCAAAATTGTTTTCTAGGTTTAATGACAAATAAGTAAACTGGATGCGCTACGTAACTGAAACATTGCTTTTTAAATCGTGTCAATATTGGCAATGTTATAGCACGGAAAATTGAGAAAACTGATTTTTTACAATTCACGTTTTCCTCGAAAAGTGGTTCAAAATGAGTTTTCTAGGTTTGAATGACAAAATTAAGTGAACTGTATGAGCTACTAACTGAAACATTGCCCTTTTAAATTGTCCCAATATTGGCAAACTAGACACGGAAAAGTTGAGAATACTGAATTTTACAAATTCACGATTTTCTCGAAAGTGGGTTCAAAATTAGTTTTCCTAGGTTTTGAATGACCAAGTAAGTAAACTGGATGCGCTTCTACTGAAACATCTGCTATTTTTAATAGTGCCCAATATTGGGCAAAGTTAGAGCACGGAAAAAGTTGACGAAAACTGAATTTTTACAAATTCATGAAAAAATCACGATTGTTCTCGAAAGTGGGTTCAAAATGAGTTTGCTGGGTTTAAATGACAAATGTAAGAAAACTGGAATGAGCTAACTAACTGAGACATTGTCTTTTTTTTTAATCGTCCCAATATTGGTAAGTTAGAGGCACGGAAAGTTGAGAAAACTGAATTTTTACATTTCACGATTTTCTCGAAAGTGGGTTTCAAATGAGTTTTCTTAGGTTTGAAAGACAAAAGGAAGTAACTGGGATGCGCTACTACCTAAACAATTGCTTTTTTAAATCGTCGCCAATATATGGCAAAGTGTAGAGCACAAAAGTTGAGAAAACTGAATTTTTACAAAAATTCCGATTTTTCTCGAAAGTGGGTTTCAAAAATGAGTTTCTGGGTTAAATGAGCAAAAGTAAGAAAAACTGTTACTACTAACTGAGACATTGCTTTTTTTAATCGTCCCATATTGGCTAAGTTAAGCACGGAAAAAGTTTGGAACAAACTGAATTTTTACAATTTCACGATTTTCTCGAAAGTGGGTTCAAAATGAAGTTTTCTAGGTTTTGAAATGACAAAGGAAGTAACTGATGCGCTACTAAGGAACCATTGCTTTTTAAAATCGTCCCAAATATTGGCAAAGTTAGAGTCACAGAAAATTTGTAGAAAACTAATTTTTATCAATTCACGATATTTTCTCGAAAGTTGGTGTAGTCAATGATTTTTCTTTCTAGTTGTGAATGACAAATGTAATAACTGTATGAGGCTACATAACTGAAACATTGCTTTCTTAAAGCGTCCCAATGCACTGCAAAGTTAGAGCATCGAAAAGTTGAGAAAAACTGAATTTTACAAATCACGATTTTCTCGAAAGTGGTATCAAAATGAATTTTCCCTGGTTGATGACAGATGTAAGTAATCTGGATGATCTACTACCTAAAACATTGCTTTTTTTAAATCGTCCGGCAATATTGGCCAATTAGAGCACGGAGAAAGTTGATAAAACTGAATTTTTTACAACTCCGATTTTCTCGAAAAAAGTGGGTTTCAAAATGGCTTTCTGGGTTTTGCACATGACAAAGTAAGTAAACTGATGCGCTCTTACTACTGCTGTTTTTAATCGTGTCAATATTGAAATGTAAAGCACGGAAAAGTTTGAGAAAACGAATTTTTAGAAATACAAATTCACGATTTTCTCGAAAAAGGTGGTTCAACATGTGAGTTTCCCTGTGGGTTTGATGACAAATGTAAGAAGGAACCTGGACATGAGCTACTAACTGGACATTGCTTTTTTAAATCGTCGCCAGATATTGGCTAAGTTAAAGCCCGTAAAAGTATAGAAACTGGAATTTTTACAATTCACGATTTTCTAGAAAGTGGTTCAAATTGGCAATTTTTTAGGTTGTAGAATGACAAAAGTTAGTAAACTGTATGAGATACTAACTGATAACTTTCCTTTTTTAAATCGTTAAATCGTCTCAATTTGGCCAAAGTAATAGCACACGGAAATGTTAGAATACTGACTTTTTACAAATTCACAGTTTCTCGAAAAGTGGGTTCAAATGAGTTTTCTAGGTTTGAATGACAAATGTAAGTAAACTGTATGAGCTACTAACTGAAACAATTGCTTCTTAAATCGTCCAATATTGCAAAGTTAGAGCATCGAAAATTGAAATTTTAATGTTTTACAAATTCACGATATGTTCTCGAAAAGTGGGATCAAATGATTTTCTGGGGTTTGAATGAAAGATGTAGTAATCTGGATGAGCTACTAACTAAAACATTCTTTTTTAAATCGTCCCAATATTGGGGCAAAGTGTAGAGCACGAAAAGTTGAGAAACTTGAAAGGTTTTTACAAACTCACGATTTTCTCGAAAAGTGTGTTCAAAATGAGGCTTTCAGGATTTGAATGACAAAGTAAGTAAACTGGATGCGCTACTACCTGAAACATTGCTGTTTTAAAAAAAATCGTGTCAATATTGGCGTAATGTTAGAGCACGGAAAGTTTTGAGAAAACTGATTTTTTTACAAATCACGATTTTCTCGAAAAGGGGGTTCAAAATGAGTTTTTCTAGGGTTGAATGACAAATGTAAGAAACTGATAGGCTACTTACTGAATCGATTGCTTTTTAAATCGTCCCCAATATTGGCTAGTTAGAGCACGGAAAAGTTGGACGGTAAAACTGAATTTTTACAAATTCACGATTTTCCTCGAAAAGTGGGTTCAATGAGTTTTCTAGGTTGAATGACAAAAGAAGTAAACTGGATGAGCTACTAATTAAAGACATACTTTTTCAGAATCGTGCCAATTTTGCAAAGTTATAGCACGGAACATTTGAGGAAAACTGAATTTTTAGATATTCACGATTTTCTCAAAAGTCGGGGTTCAAAATTGAGTTTTCTTGTCGAAATGACAAATGTAAGAAAACTGGATGACGACTAACTGAGACATTGCTTTTTTAAATCGTCCAATATTGGCTAAGTTAGTGCAGGGGCAAAGGGGGTAACGGAAAAGTTAGAGAACTGAATTTTTACAAATTCACGATTTTCTCGAAAAGTGGGTTCAAATGAAGTTTTCTACAGGATTGAATGACCAAGTAAGTAAACTGGCATGCGCTTCTAACTGAAACATTGCTTTTTTAAAACGTGGCCAATATTGCAAAGTTAGAGCACGTGAAAAGTTGAGAAAACTGAATTTTTACAAATTCACGATTTTTCTCGAAAAGTGGGTTCAAATGATGTTTTCTGGTTTAATGACAAATGTAAGTAAAACTGTATGAGTACTTACTGGCTTGCTTTTTTATCTCCCAATAGTGCTAAGTTAGAGCACGAAAAGTTGAGAAAACTGATTTTTACAAATTCAACGATTTTCTTCGAAAGTGGGTTGCAAAATGATTTTCTAGGTTTGAATGACAAAAGTAAGTAAACTGGATGGCGCTACTACCTGAAACTTGGCTTTTTCAAAATGTGCCGGGGGGGGGGTGCCAATATGCTAAAGTTAGAGACACGGAAAAGTTGAGAAAACTGAATTTTTCAATTTCGTCACGATTTTCTCGAAAAGTGGGTTCAAAATTGTTTTCTAGGTTTGAATGGACCAAAGTAAGTAAACTGGTGCGCTTCTAACTGAAACATTGCATTTTTTAAATAGTGCCAATATGGCAAAGTTAGAGCACGGAAAAAGTTGAAAAACTGATTTTTATCAAATTCACGATTTCTCGAAAAGTGGGTTCAAAATAGTTTTCTGGGTTTGAATGACAAATTTAAGAAAACTGGATGAGCTTAATTACTGAGACGTTGCTTGTTTTAAATCGTCGCTCAATATTGCTGAAGTTAGAGCACGGAAAAGTTGAGAAAACTGAATTTTTAACCGAAATTCACGATTTTCTCGAAAAGTGGGTTCAAAATAGTTTTCTAGTTTGAATGACAAATGTAAGTGACTGTATGAGCTACTAACTGAAACATTGCCTTTTTAATTGTACCCAATATTGTGCAAAGCTAGAGCACGGAAAAGTTGAGAATACTGAATTTTTACAAATTCAAATTTCAACGATTTTCTCGAAAAGTGGGTTCAAAATTAGTTTTTCTAGGTTTGAATGACCAAAGTAAGTAACTGGATGCGCTTCTAACTGAAACATTGCATTTTAAATGTGCCCATATTGCAAAGTTAGAGCACGGAAAGTTGAGAAACTGAATTTTTAACAAATTCACGATTTCTCGAACAAAGTGGGTTCAAAATGAGTTTTCTGGGTTGAATGAAACTACATGTAAGTGAAAACTGATGAGCTAACTAACTGAGACATTGCTTTTTTTTAATCGTCCATATGGCTAAGTTTATGCACGGAAAAGTTGAGAAACTGAATTTTTACAATTTCACGATTTTCTCGAAAGTGGTTAAAATGAGTTTTTCTAAGGTTTAAAGAGCAAAAGGAAGTAACTGGATGCGCTACTAACCGTAACTGATAACATTGTGCTTGTTTTAAATCGTCCTCAATATTGGCAAGTTAGAGCACGAAAAAGTTGAAAAACTGATTTTTACAAATTCAGCGTTTTCTCGAAAAGTGGGTTCAAAATGAGTTTTGTGGGTTAAACTGACAAAAGTAGAAAACTGGATGAGCTACTAACTGAGAGCATTGCTTTTTTTAATCGTCCCATATTGGCTAAGTTAGAGGCACGGAAAAGTTTGAGAAAAACTATTTTTACAATTTCACGATTCATCGAAAAGTGTGGGGTTTCAAAATTGAGTTTTTCTAGGTTGAAAGACAAAGGAAGTAGCCTGGATCGCTACTACTGAAACATTGCTTTTTTGTAAATCGTCCCAATATTGGCAAAGTTAGAGCACGAAAAATTTTGAGAAAACTGAATTTTACAAATTCACATTTTCTCGAAAAGTGGGTTCAAAATGAGTTTTCTAGGTTGTGTCTCTGTATGACGAAATGTAGTTTAACTGTATGAGCGACTAACTTGAACATTGCTTTCTTAATCGCCCATATAAACTGGCAAAGTTAGAGCATCGAAAAGTTGAGAAAACTGCATTTTTACAAATTCACGATTTTCATAGAAAGTGGGATCAAAATGAATTTTCTGGGTTTGAATGAAAGATGTAAGTAATCTGGATGAGCTACTAACTAAAACATTGCTTTTTTAAATCGTCCCAATATTGGCAAAGTTAGAGCACGGAAAAGTTGAGAAAACTGAATTTTTCGAACTCACGATTTTCTCGAAAAGTGGGTTCAAATGAGTCTTTCTGGTTTGAATGACAAAAAAGGTTAAGTAAACTGGATGCGCTACTAACTGCTGTGTTAAATCGTGGTCAAGATATGGCAATGTAAAAGCACCGGAAAAGTTGAGAAAACTGAAATTTTTACAATTCACGATTTTGCTCGAAAGTGGGTTCAAAATGAGTTTTCTGGGTTTGAAATGACAAGTTAAGAAAAACTGGATGAGCTACTAACTGAGACATTGGGGGCTTTTTAATATCGTCCCAATAATTGGCCAATATTGGGACGATTTAAAAAGGTACAATGTCTCAGTTAGTAGCTCATCCAGTTTTTCTTACATTTGTCATTCAACCGCAGAAAACTCATTTTGAACCCACTTTTCGAGAAAATCGTGAATTTGTAAAAATTCAGTTTTCTCAACTTTTCCGTGCTTTTACATTGCCAATATTGACACGATTTAAAACAGCAGTTAGTAGCGCATCCAGTTTACTTACTTTTGTCATTCAAACCCAGAAAGCTCATTTTGAACCCACTTTTCGAGACATGGCGTGAGTTGTAAAAATTCAGTTTTCTCAACTTTTCGTGCTCTACTTTGTCCAATATTGGGACGAGTTAAAAAAGTGCTAATGTTTTATTAGTAGCTCATCCAGATTACTTACTCTGTCATTCAAACCGAAAATTCATTTGATCCCACTTTTCGAGAAGAAAAATATTCAGAATCGTGATCTTGTAAAATTCAGTTTCTCAACTATTCGATGCTCTAACTTTGCCGATATTGGGACGATTTAAGAAAGAAGGTTTCAGTAGTACTCATACACGTTTACTTACATTTGTCCTTCACAACCTAGAAAACTCATTTTGAACCCACTTTTCGAGAAATCGTGAATGTAAAAATTCATTTTCTCAAATTTTCGTGCTCTAACTTTGCCAATATTGGGGACATTTAAAAAGGCAATGTTTTCAGTAGTAGCCATCAGTACTTCCTTTTGTCTTCAAACCTAGAAAACTCATTTTGAGCTCCACTTTTCCGAGAAAATCCGTGAAATGTAAAAATTCAGTTTTCTCAACTTTTCCGTCTCATAACTTAGGCAATATTGGGACGATTAAAAAAGCATGTCTCAGTTAGTAGGGGCTCATCCAGTTTTCTTAGCTCTTTTCAATATTAAACCTCAGAAAACTCATTTTGAACCACGTTTTCGAGAAATCGTGAATTTGTAAAAATTCATTTTCTCAACTTTTTCGTGCTCTAACTTGTGCCAATATTTGGGGCGATTTAAAAAAGCAATGTTTCAGTAGTAGCGCATCCAGTTCTTCGCTCTGTTTAGTCTTTCAAACCTAGAAAACTCATTTTGAACCCACTTTTCGAGAAAATCGTGAAATTGTAAAAATTCAGTTTTCTCAACTTTTCCGTGCTCTAACTTACGGCCATATTGGGACGATTAAAAAAAGCCATGTCTCAGTTAGTAGCTCATATCCAGTTTTTCTTACATTTGTCATTCAAACCCAGAAAACTCATTTTGAACCCCTTTTCAGAAATCGTGATTTGTAAAAATTCAGTTTTTCTCACTTTTCCGTGCTCTAACTTTGCCAATAGTTGGCACTATTTACAAAATGCAATGTTTTCAGTTATAAGCGCATCCAGTATATTACTTACTTTGGGTCATTCAAACCTAGAAAACTAATTTGTGAACCCATCTTTTCGAGAAAATCGTGAATGTTTGTACGAATCAGTATTCTCATTTGTTTCCGTGCTTCTAGCCTTTGGGCCATATTGGGACAGGTTTGAGAAAAGGCTAGGTGTTTCAGTTAGTAGCTCATACAAGGTCACTTACTTTGTCTTCAACCCTAGGAAAACTCATTTTGAACGCCACTTTTCGAGAATCGTGAATTTGTAAAAATTTCAGTTTTCTCATTTTCCGTGCTCTAAAACTTTTAGCGCAATATTGGGAACATATTAAACAAGCGACGTCTCAGTAGTAAGGCTCATCCAGTTTTCTTACATTTGTCATTCAACGCCAGGAAAACTCATTTTGAACCACACTTTTCGAAAAATCGTGATTTTTGTAAAAATTTCAGTTTTCTCAACTTTCCGTGCTCTAACTTTTCCAATATTGGCACTATTTAAAAATGCAATGTTCAGGTTAGAAGCGCATCCAGTTTACTTTACTTTGTGGTCATTCAAACCTAAAAACTAATTTTGAACCCACTTTCGAGAAAATCGTGAATTTGTAAAAATGTCAGTTTTCTCAACTTTTCCGTGCTCTAAACTTTGCCAATATGGCACGATTTGAAAAAAAGCAATGTTTTCAGTTAGTACGCATCCAGTTTATCTTACTTGTGTCATTCAAACTAGAAAACACTCATTTTGAACCCACCTTTTTCGAGAAAATCGTGAAGTTTGTAAAATTCAGTTTCATCAACTTTCGTGCTCTAAACGTAGCCAATATTAGGGAGCGATTTAAAAAAGCAACGTCTCAGTAAGTAGCTCATCCAGTTTTCTTACGATTTGTCATTCAAACCGCGGAGAAAACTCCTTTTGAATGGCCCACTTTTCGAGAAAATCGTGAAATTTTGTAAAATTCATTTTTCTCACTTTCCGTGCTCTAACTTTGCCAATATTGGCACGTTTTTAGAAAAAGCAATGTTTTTCAGTTAGAAGCGCATCCAGTTTACTTACTTTGGTCATATCAATCCTAGAAAACTCCATTTTTGAAGTGCACCCCCCCCATAGCCCCACTTTTCGAGAAAATCGTGAGATTTGTAAAACATCAGTCTCTCACTTTTCCGTGCACTAACTTAGCCAATAGTTGGTGGACGATTTTCAAAAGCATGTCTGCAGTTAGTATCTCATCCATTTTTCTTACATTTGTGCATCGAACCCGGGCATAAGAAGAACGTCATTTTGAACCCACTTTTTCGAGAAATCGTGAATATCTAAAAATTCAGTGGGTTTTCTCACTGTTCCGTGCTCTAACTTTGTCCAAATTGTGCACGATTTGACAAAGTATGGTTTTAATAGTAGCTCATCCAGTTTACTTTCTTTTGTCATTCAAATCTAGAAAGGACTCATTTTGAACCCACTTTTCGAGAAAATCGTGAATGGGGGGGTTTAAAGAATTCAGTTTTCTCAACTTTTCCGTGCTCTTGGACTTAGCCAATAGTGGGACATTTAAAAAAGGCAACGTACTCAGTAAGTAGCTCATCCAGTTTCTCTTCCATTTGTTCATTCAACCTAGAAAGTGCTCATTTGAACCCACTTTTCGTGAGAAATCGTGATTTGTAAAAATTCATGTTTTCCAACTTTTCCGTGGCTCTAACATTTGCCAATATGGTGACACGTTTTAAAACAGCAATGTTTCAGTTTATCAGCCCATCCAGTTTACTTACTTTTGTCCATTCAAATCCTGAACTCATTTTGAACCCACTTTCGAGAAAATCGTGAGTTTGTATAAAAAATTCAGTTTTCCCTCACTTTTCCGTGCTCTAACTTGGGGCCAATGTATTGGGACGATTTAAAAAGGCATGTTTTAGTTAGCTCACGCTCATCAGTAATTATTGTACCTTCTTTCATTCAAACCCTAGAAAATTCTTTGATCCACTTTTTCGAGAATATCGTGAATTTGTAAAAATTCAATGTTCTCAACTTTTCGATGCTCTACTTTGCCAATATTGGACGATTTAAGAAGGGCATGTTCAGTTAGTAGCTCATACAGTTTTACTTACGTTTATGTCATTCAACCTAGAAAACTCATTTGTAACCCACTTTTCGAGAAAATCGTGGAATTTTTGTAAAAAGTCAGTATTCTCAACATTTTCCGATGCTCTTACTTGCCATATTGGGAAGATTAAAAAAGAAAAAGTTGGTCAGTTAGTATCTCATACAGTTTACTAACTTTTGTCATTCAAACCTAAAAATTAATTTTGAACCCACTTTTCGAGATGTGTCGTCGTGAATTTGTAAAATTCAGTTTTTCTCAAGCTTTTACTGCTTTAACTTAGCCAATATTGGGACGATTTAAAAAGCTCATGTCCTTCAGTTAGTAGCTCATCCAGTTTTCTTACATTTGTCATTCAAACTCCAGCAACTCATTTTTGAACCCACTTTTCGAGAAAATCGTGAATTTGTAAAAAATCAGTTTTCTCAACTTTCCGTGCTTTTACATTTCCAATAGTGACGATGTTAAAACAGCAGTTAGTAAGTAGCGCATCCAGTTTACTTACTTTTTTCATCAAACCCAGAAAGCTCATTTTGACAAAAAAAAAAACTTTTCGAGAAAATCGTGAGTTTTGTAACAAAATTCGTGTCTCAACTTTTCCTCGTGCTCTAACTTTGCCAATATTGGCGATTTAAAAAGCAATGTTTAGTTAGTAGCTCATCCAGATTACTTTACTCTTGTCATTCAACACACCAGAAAATTGCATTTTGACCCACTTTCGAGAAACGTGAATTTGGTAAAAATTCAGTTTTCTACCTTGTATGCGATGCTCTACTTTGCATATTGGGACGATTTTAAGAAAGCAATGTTTGCAGTTAGTAGCTCATACAGTTAACTTACATTGGTACATTCAAACCTAGAAAACTCATTTGAACCCACTTTTTCGAGAAAATCGTGAATTGTAAAAAATTCGTTTTTCTCAAATTTTTCGTGCTCTAACTTTGCCAATATTGGGACGATTTAAAAAAGCAATGTTCAGTTAGTAGGCGCATCCGTTACTTCCTTTTGTCTTTCAACCTAGAAAACTCATTTTGAACCCTCACAAGTTTCGAGTGAAAATCGGAAATTGTAAAAATTCAGTTTCTCTCAACTTTTCCGTGCTCTACAACTTAGCCATATCTTGGGACGATTAAAAAAAGCAATGTCCTCATGTAGTAGCTCATCCAGTTTTCTTTACTTTGTCATTTAAACCCAGAAAACTCATTTTGAACCCACTTTTCGAGAAATCGTGATTTGTAAAAATTCAGGTTTTCTCAACTTTTTCGTGCTCTAACTTTGCCAATTGGGACGATTTAAAAAAGGCAATGTTTCAGTAGTACGCATCCATTACTTCCTTTGTCTTTCAACCTACAGAAACCTCATTTTAACGCCACTTTTTCGAGAACATCTGTCGAAATTTGTAAAAATTCAGTTTCGCACTTTTCCGTGCTCTAACTTAGCCAATATTGGGACGATTAAAAAAAGCAATGTCTTCATTCTAGTAGCGGTGCTCATTCCAGTTTTCCTTACATTGTCATTAAACCCAGTAAAACTCATTGTGACCACTTTTCGAGAAAATCGTGAATTTTGGTAAAAATTCAGTTTCTCAACTTTTCGTGCTCTACTTTGCCAATATTGGACACTAATTTAAAAAGTGCAATGTTCAGTTTTAGAAGCGGCATCAGTTTTACTTATGTCATTCAAATCCTAGCAAAAACTAATTTTGAACCACTTTTCAGAAAATCGTGAATTTGTAAAAATTCAGTTATTCTCAACTTTTCCGTGCTCTAGCTTTGCAATATTGGGACATTTAAAAAGGCTATTGTTTCAGTAGTAGCTCTACAGTTTCACTTCATTTGTCATTCAAACCTGAAAAACTCATTTTGAACCCCTTTTCGCGAGAAATCTGTGAATTTGTAAAAAATTCAGTTTTCTCTTCTTTTTCGTGTGCTCTATACATTGCCAAATATTATTACACGATTTAAAACAGCAATGTTTCAGTTAGTACGCATCATTTACTACTTTGCATTCAAACTAGAAAACTAATTTTGAACCGCACTTTTTGAGAATAAATCGTGAATTTGTAACAAATTCAGTTTTCATTAACATTTTCCGTGCTCTAACTTTTGCAATATTGATGGACGTATTTTAAAAAAGCAATGTTTCAGTTAGTAGCGCATCCAGTTTACTTGCTACTTTTGCTCATTCAAAACCTAGAAAACTCATTTGAACCTCAACTTTTCGAGCAATCGTGAATTTTGTAAAATTCAGTTATCTCAACTTTTCCATGCGCTAACTGTTGCTCAATATTAGGGACGATTTAAAAAAGCAATGTTTTCAGTTTAGTCTCATACAGTTATTACTTTTGTCATTCCACCTAAAATTCATTTTGAACCACGTTTCGAGAACGATCTGGAATTTGTAAAAATTCAGTTTTCTCACTGTTTCGCGTATTGTCCCTCTAACTTTGTCCATATATGTACATTTGACAAAGCAATGTTTCAAGTTAGTAGGCGCAATTCCAGTTTAGACTTACTTTTGTCATTCGAAACTAGAAACTCATTTTGAACCCACTTTTCTGAGAAAATCGTGAATTTGTAAAATTCATTTCTCAACTTTTCCATGCTCTAACCTTTGCCAATATTGGTGACGAATATTGGGAGCGATTTACAAAAAGCTACTGTTTCCGCTCTACAGTAGCGCATCCCGTTTACTTACTTTTGTTCATTCAAACCTAGAAAGCTCATTTTGCAACCACTTTTCGAGAAAATCGTGAATTTGTAAAAATTCAGTCTCTCACCTTATTCGGTGCTCTAAATTAGCCAATATTGGACGATTTAAAAAGCAATTGTTTCAGTCGTAGCTCATCCCAGTTTCTACTTTTGTCATTCAAACCCAGAGTAACTTATTTTTGAACCCACTTTTCGAGAAAATCGTAATTTGGAAAATTCAGTTTTCTCAACTGTTCCGGCTATAACTTTGCCAATATTGGGACGATTTAAACAGCAATGTTTCAGTTAGTAGGCTCATCCAGTTTTCCTTGTACTTTTGTCATTCAAACCCAGATAACTTTATTTGAACCCACTTTTTCGAGAAAATCGTGATTTGGAAAAATTCAGTTTCTCACTTTTCGTGCTATACCTTTGGCATATTGGGACGATTTAAAAAGCAATGTTTCAGTTAGTAGCGCATCCTTATACTTACTTTTTGCACTCTCAAACCCAGAACTCATTTTGAACCCACTTTCGATAAAATTCGTGAATTTGTCAAATTCAGTTTCTCTCACCTTTTCCGTGCTCTAACTTAGCCAATATTGCACGATTTAAAAAAGCAATGTTTTCAGTTAGTAGCGCATTCCATTTTTACTTACTTTTGTCATTACCACCTGAAAGCTCCATTTTGCCCCCGTTTTCGAGAAAATCGGGGGGGGGGGGGTGAGTTTTGGTAAAAATTCAGTTTTCCTCAACTTTTCCGTCCTCTCACTACACTACTTTGCCAATATTGGGACGATTTAAAAGGCAATGTTTTAGTTAGTAGCTCATCCGAGATTACTTACATCTTTCATTCAAACCCGGAAAATTCATTTTTGTCCACTTTCGAGAAATATCGTGAATTTTAAAAATTCAATTTCTCAACGTTTTCGATGCTCTAACTTTGCGCAATATTGGGCAGCGATTTAGAGAAAAGGTCGTGGAATTTGTAAAAATTTCAGTTTTCCAACTTTCCGTGTGCTCTAGCTTTGCAATATTGGGGACGATTTTAAAAAAGCAATGTTTCAGTTATTAGCGCATCCATTTACTTACTTTTTGTCATTCAACTCTAGAAAACTAATTTTGAACCCCCTTTTGAGAAAATCGTGAATTTGTAAAAATTCAGTTTTCTTATACTTTTCCGGTGCTCGTAACTTTGCCAATATTGGGACGTCATTTAAAAAAGCAATGTCTCAGTTAGTAGCTCATCCAGTTTTCTTATCATTTTGTCATTCCAACCCAGAAAATATCTCATTTTGAACCCACTTTTCGAGAAAATCGTGAATTTGTAAAAATTCGCGTTTTCTCAACTTTTCCATGCTCTAACTTGCCAAATATTGGCGACGATTTAAAAAAGCAATGTTCAGTAGTAGCTCATAACAGTTTTACTTACTTTTGTCATTACAAACCTAGAAAATTCAGTTTGAACCCACTTTTCGAGAAATCGTGAATTTGGAAAATTTCCATTTTCTCAAACTTTTCCGTACTCTAGACTTTGCCAATATTGGCACGATTAAAAAGCAATGTCTCAGTTAGAGCTCATCCAGTTTTTTCTTACATTTTGTCATTTTAAACCCAGAAAACCATTTTGAACCCACTTTTCGAGAAAACGTGAATTTGTAAAAATTCATTTCTCACTTTTCCGTGCTCTAGCTTTGCCAATATGTGGGACGATTTAAAAAAAGTCATGTTTCAGTAGTAGGGATGCTCATCCAGATTCACACTTCCTTTTGTCATTCAAACCTAGAAAGCTCATTTTTGAACCAGCTTTTCGAGAAAATCGTGAATTTGTAAAAATTCAGTTTTCTTCAACTTTTCCGTGCTCTAACTTTTGCCAATATTGGGACGTTTAAACAAAAGCATGTTTCAGTTAGTAGCGCTCCGGATTTTACTTACTTTTGTCATTCAACCTAATAAACTCATCTGAACCCCAAACCCCCCTTTTCGAGAAAATCGTGAATTTGTAAAAATTCAGTTTTCTCAAGCTTTTCCGTGCTCAACTTAGCCAATATGGCACGATTGAAAAAGCAATGTTTTCAGTTAGTAGCGCATCCAGTTAACTTACTTTTGTTCCATTCAAACCTAGAAAACTCCTTTTGATACCCACTTTCGAGAAAATCGTGAATTTGTAAAATTCCGTGTTGTCTCAACTTTTCCGTGCTCTAACTTTGGCCAATATTGGCACTGATTTAAAAAAGCAATGTTTCAGTTAGTACCGCATGCCCGTTTTTGCTTACTTTTGTCATTCAACCTAGAAAACTCCTTTGGGAACGGCCACTTTTCGAGAAATCGTGAATTTTTAAAAATTCAGTTCTCTCACCTTTTTCCGTGGCTCTAACTTAGCAATATTGGGACGATTTTAAAAAAGCAATGTCTCAGTTAGTACTCATCAGTTTTCTTAGCATT
>JANFPS010000117.1:0-36629 GCA_024703675.1 Drosophila nebulosa | reverse complement strand
AAACAAAAAAGGAAAACCCGGGTTTACTGTTTAACTGTAAATTGCTTTTGTCTCTCGCAATATTGGAAATGTTGAGCACAGAAAAGTTGAGATTGTGCCCGGTATCGATTTTAATTCGCCCAGATTAGAAAATTTTTTTTACAATTTTAAACGTTTTTCCTGGGAAAAGTGGGTTCAAAATGAGTTTTCTAGGTTTGAAGGGAAAAACGAAATTTGAACAAATGAGTTTCCCTTACGATACATTGCTTTTTGTGATCGTCCCAATATTGGCAATTTTTATACTTTAAAAAAGCGGAAAATATTTAAAATTTTTAAAAATTCACGATTTTTTCAAAAAGTTTTTTCCAAAAGGGGTTTTTTTTTGGGGCTTGAACAAACAAATATATTTTAAACTGGATGACTGCTAACTGAAAAATTTGGGCTTTTTGTCATCATGGGGGGGGAAATATTGCTGTTAGAGCACCAAAAAAGATTTTTGTCGGTTCGATTTTAAAGGGGCGCCAGATTAGAAAATTTTTTTAAAAAATTTCCGATTTTCTCAAAAGGGGGGGTTTCAAAATGATTTTTTCCTGGGTTTGAATGACAAACAAAAGTGAACTAGATGAGCTTTACTGAAAAATTTCCCTTTTTTGTGATCGCCCAATATGGCAATTTTATACCCGGAAAAGCAAAAAAGGGTTAAACCATTTTTTCGAAAGGGGGGTTTCAAAAGGGGTTTTTTTTTTGGGTTTAAATTTACAAATATAGGTAAACTGGATGAGTTTTGCTAACTGTTTAAATTGTTTTTTTTTCATCATCGCAATTTTGGAAAATTTTTAGACCAAAAATTAACTTTGTGTCGGTATCGTTTTAAATTTCGCCCCAGATTAGAAAATTTTTACAATTAAACGTTTTTCCCTCAAAAAGTGGGTTCAAAATGATTTTTCCCTGGGTTTGAATGACAAACAAAAGTAACGATGGGGTTTCTTACTGATAAAATTGTTTTTTTGGGGATCGCCCCAAATTTTGGAAAGGGTTATACCGGGAAAAGCTAAAAAGATTTTAAAACGTTTTTTTTTCAAAAAGGGGTTTTTAAAAATGTTTTTTCCTGCTTAATGACAAATATGGGTAAAGGGAATGACCCTACAAACTGATAAATTCTTTTTGGGGTCATCATCGCAATTTGTCAATGTTAGAGCACAAAAAAGTAAAGATTGTGCCCGGTATGGGGGGGATTTTAATTTCGTCGGATTGAAACTTTTAAAAATTAAACGTTTTTTCTCAAGATTGGGTTCAAAAGGGTTTTCTGGGTTGGGAAGAAAAACGAAAGTGAACTAATGACTTCTTACTGATAATTTTTTTTGTGATCGTCCCAATATTGGAAATTTAAGAAAGGAAAAGGCTGAAAAGAGTTCACGATTTTTTCCGAAAAGTGGTTCAAATGAGTTTCCGGGCTTAAGTGACAATATGGGTAAATTGGGATGAGCAACTAACTGAAAAATTTGCTTTTTGGGTGTCGCCCCAATATTGGCAATGTTATGGGCGGGAATGGCGAAAATACTAAATTTTTTTTAAAAATTCACAAATTTTTTCGAAATTTGGGTTAAAAAATGGGTTTTTTGGTTGAATCCCAAATATAGGTAAACTGGTGGGGCTCTAACTGATAAATTCTTTTTGTCATAAATCGAAATATTGAAATGTTAAAAGCCAAAAAAGGGGAACTTGGTGGGTACAATTTTAAAGTTCGCCAGATTAGTAATTTTTTTAAAAATTTCACTTTTTTTCCTCGAAAAGGGGGTTTTCAAAATGATTTTTCTGGGTTTGAATGAAAAAAAACGGGGGGAAAACTAGAGGGTTTCTTACTGAAAAATTTCCCTTTTTTTGTGTGGGCCCCATATTGCGGGGGTTTTTTGGAAAGGGAAAAAGCAAAAAAAATTCACTTTTTTTTTTGAAAAGGGGGGTGAAAAATGATTTTTTTTTGGGTTTTGAATGACAAAAAAGGGTTAAACGGGATACTTTTTAACTGATAAATTGTTTTTTTGCCCATCATCCCCCCCCAATATTGGAATGTTTAGAGCAACAAAAAAGGGTTAAACATTGTTTGGGGATCATTTTAAGTTCGCCGATAAGTAAATTTTTCCAATTTCCGATTTTCTCGAAAAGGGGGTTTGTTAATAAATTTTTCGGGGTTTTTAAAATGAAAAACGAAAGTGAACTAGATGAGCTTTTTTATTTGATAAATTCCCTTTTTTTTTATCGTCCCAATATTGGAAAGGGTTATAGCAGGGAAAAACTGAAAAATTTTCACGTTTTTTTTGGGAAAATTTGGGGTTAAAAATGATTTTTCCTGGTTTAAAAGTGAAAAATAGGGGGGTTAAACGGGATGAGCTACAAACCCGGATAAAGGGTTTTTTTTGGGTCATCATCGAAATATGTCAATTTTTTAGAGCACAAAAAGAAAAGTTGTGCCCGGAAATGGGTTTTAAGTTCGCCCGGATTAGAAACTTTTAAAAATTCCCACGATTTCTCAAAAAGGGGGTTTCAAAATGAGTTTTCTGGGTTTTGGAATGACAACAAAAGGGGGAAACTAGAGGGCTTCTTACTGAAAAATTGCTTTTTGTGATCTCCCAATATTGGCAAGGGTTATAGCAGGGGAAAAGCTGAAAAGAGTTACAAATTTTTTTCAAAAAGGGGGTTAAAAATGATTTTTTTTTGGGTTTTAAAATGAAAATAAAAGGAAAACGGGTAGCTGCAACGAAACTTTTCCTTTTTGTGATCTTTCCCCAATATTGGAAAATTTTTTATAGAAAGGGAAAAACCCAAAATTACCCCAATTTTTTAAAAATTTCACGTTTTTCCCTCGAAAAGGGGTTTTAAAAAATGAGTTTTTTTTAGGTTTGAATGACAAACAAAAGTGAACTAGTGATTTTCCCTTACTGATTCATTGGGCTTTTTTGTGATCGTCCCAATTTGGAAATGTTAAAAGCATCAAAAAGGCTGAAAAACTCAATTTTTAAAAAAATTCACCGTTTTTTTTTTAAAAAAGTGGGTTAAAATGATTTATCAAGGTTTGAATGACAAACAAAAGTGATTTAATGGGGCTTCCTGATAAAATTGCCTTTTGTGATCGCCCCCAATATGGGAAAATGTTTAGCAGGGAAAAGTTTGGAGATTACCCAAATTTTTAAAAATTTTCCCCGGGTTTTTTTCGAAAGGGTTTTAAAAAAAATAATTTTTTTTTAGGTTTAAAATGACAAATATAGGTAAACTTGGATACTGCTAACTGTTTAAATTGCTTTTTGTCATCATGCAATATTGGAAATGTTAGAGCACGGAAAATTTAAGTTTAAATGTGGGTATGGGATTTTAAGTTGGGCCGGCCCTAGAAAGTTTTTTAAAAAATTTCCCCGTTTTTCCTGGGAAAAGTGGGTTCAAAAGGGTTTTCTGGGTTTTGAATGACAAACAAAAGGGAACTAGATGAGCTTTTTCCCTGATAAATTCCTTTTTGTGATCGTCCCCAATTTTGGGGCAATGTTTATCCCATGGAAAAGCTGAAAAGGAGTTAAAAGTTTTTCGAAAAGTGGGTTAAAAATGATTTCGTGGTTTAAATTGGACAAATATGGGGTAAACTGGATGAGCTGTTTTTTAACTGAAAAATTGCTTTTTACATCTCCCCAATATTGGAAATTTTAGAGCACAAAATTTAAGATTGTGTCGGTTATCGTCTTAATTCGCCGGTTTAGTAAATTTTTAAAAAAATTCACGTTTTTTCTCGAAAAGTGGGTTCAAAAGGGAATTTTCTGGTTTTAAAATGAAAACGAAAGAAAAACTAAAATGACTTCTTATGATACTTTCTTTTTGTGATGGGCCCCATTTTTGGCAATTTTTTAGCACGGAAAAGCTGAAAATACAAATTTATTACAAATTCACTTTTTTTTTCAAAAAGGTCGGTTCAAAATTTTTTTTTTAGGGCTTGAATGACAATATAGCTAAACTGGTGGCCCCAAACTGATTTTTTTGGTTTTTTTTCATCTCGAAATATTTTTCAATTTTTAGGGGCACAAAAAAGTAAAGATTGTGTCGGAATCGATATTAAGTTAGTCGGATTAGAACTTTTTTCCAAATTCACTTTTTTCTCGAAAAGTGGGTTAAAAATGATTTTTTCTGGGTTTTGAATGAAACAAAAGGGGAACTAATGACTTCTTACTGATGCATTGCTTTTTGATCGTCCAAATATTGGGCCCCTTGCTATAGCAGGGAAAAAGCAAAAAAGAGTTCAGTTTTTTTCAAAAAGTGGGTTCAAAATGAGTTTCCGGGCTTAAATGACAAACTAGGTAACTGGATGAGCCTGCAACTGAAATTGCTTTTTTTCATCACGCAATTTTGGGAAATGTTGAGCACGAAAAGAAAAAGGATTGGGGCCCGGAATCGATTTTAAATTTTTAGTGGGATTAGTAACTGTTTACAATTCACGTTTTTCTCAAAAATTTTGGGTTAAAATGAGTTTTTTTTGGGTTTTAAATTTAAACAAACGAAATAAACCCTAGATACTTTTTTTACTGATAAATTTGCTTTTTTGTGATGGGGTCCCAATTTTTTGGGGCAAGGGTTTGGGCATGGAAAAGCAGAAAAAAGTTCACTTTTTTTTTTTAAAAAAGGGGTTTTAAATGAGTTTTTTGGTTTGAATGACAAATATAGGAAAAACTGGATACTGCTAACTGATGAATTGCTTTTTTTTCATCATCGCAATATTGACAAAACTTTAGAGGGGGGGAAAAGTTGAATTGTGTGGGGGTTTCGATCTTAAGGGTTCGCCATATTATTCAATTTATTACAAATTCACGATTTTCTAAAAAAAGTGGGTTAAAAAATGATTTTTCCCCCTTTTTAGGTTTGAACGACAAACGAAAGTGAATGTGAGCTTCATACTGATAAATTTGTTTTTTTGTGATCTTTCCCAATTTTGGGCAATGTTATGGGGCCAGGGAAAAAGGGCTAAAAAATACTAAATTTATTTACAAATTCACGTTTTTTTTTCCAAAAAGGTCGGTTCAAAATGATTTTTTTTTTAGGTTTTAAATGACAATTAGCTAACTGGATGAGTTTGCTAACAAAAAAATTGCTTTTTGTCACATCGCAATTTTATCAATTTTAGAGCACAGAAAAGTAAAGTTTTGGGGCCCGGTATCGATTTTAAGTTCGTCGGATTAGTAACTTTTTTAAAAATTTTCACGTTTTTCCCTCAAAAAAGGGGGTTTCAAAATGAGTTTTTTTTAGGGGGGGAAATACAAACAAAAAGTGAACTAATGACCCTTCTTAATGATAAATTGGGTTTTTTGTGATCGTCCCTATTGGCAATTTTTAAGCATGGAAAACCTGAAATACTAATTTTAAAAAATTTTCACGATTTTTTCGAAAATTTGGGTTCAAAAAAATTTTTCTGGGTTTGAATGACAAACAAAAGTGAACTAGATGAGCTTCTTATTTGAACATTGTTTTTTTGTGTCGCCCCCTATTGGCAATGTTATAACTGGAAAAGCAAAAAAATACTAAATTTAAACAAACCCCACGTTTTTTTTAAAAATTGGGGTTCAAAATGTTTTTTTTTTTGGGTTTGAATGACAAATATAAGGTAAACTGGATGAGCTGCTGACTGATAAATTGCTTCTATCATCATCGCATATTGGCAATGTTTGGAGCAACAGAAATTTGAGTTGTTCGGGACCGAAGTTCGCCAGAATTCCTCAATATGTTACAAATTCACGATTTTCTCGAAAAGTGGGTTTAATGAGTTTTCATTCTAGTTTGAATGACAACGGAAAGTGAACTAGATGAGCTGTCTTA
Organism: Drosophila nebulosa; assembly: GCA_024703675.1. Classification (NCBI taxonomy): domain Eukaryota; kingdom Metazoa; phylum Arthropoda; class Insecta; order Diptera; family Drosophilidae; genus Drosophila; species Drosophila nebulosa. The sequence goes on along the minus strand of JANFPS010000117.1, from coordinate 30,806 downwards.
CTGATTGCATTGCTTTTTGTTATCGTCCCAAGATTGGCACTGCTATAGCATGGAAAAGCTGAAAAGATGGTCACCCGGGCAAGAACTTGTTTTTTTGAAAAAGTGGGTTCAAAAATGGGTTTCCTGGCTTAAATGGACAAACATAGGCTAACTGGATGAGCTTGCTAACCTGATAAATTGCCCGTTTTTGTCCCCAATCACACATAGCAATCTATTGGCCCACATGTTAGAGCTAGAAAAAGTATGATGATTGTGTGTTCCGTATTCGATCTTAAGTTCGCCAGGTTAGTAAAAACTTCACAAATTCACATTTTCTCGAAAAAGTGGTTTCACAAGAAGTTTTTTCTAGGTTTGAATGACAAACGAAAAGTGAACTAGATGAGCTTTCTTTTACTGATTGCATTGGCTTTTTTGTGTGATCGTCCCAAGATGGCAATGTTATATGATCATTCTAGGTTGAATGACAAACGAAAGTGCAACTTAGAGATTGAGCTTGAGCTTACTGATTCATTGCTTTTTGTGATGGTCCAATGTAGGGTGCAATGTTTAAAAGATGGAAAAGCTGGAAAATATCAATTTTTTAACAAATCAACCGATTTTTTGAAAAGTGGGTTCAAAATGAGTTTACTAGGTTTGAGTGACAAATTAAGGTAAACTGTGGATGAAGCTGGTTAACTGTAAATTGCTTGTTATTATCATCGCAATATTGACATGTTAGAGCACAGAAAAGTTGAGATTGTGCCGGTATAGATATTAAGTTCGCCAGGTTAGTAAAAATTCACAAAATTCACGATTTTCTCCGGAACAAGTGGGTTTTCACAAGAGGTTTTCTAGGTTTGATGATGTTGGTGCCAAAACGAAACTGCCCAGAACCTAGATAAGCTTCTTGCCAACACGGATGCAATTGCAGTTATTTGTTGCAACCGTCACAATATTGGCAATGTTATAGCAGGAAAAGCTGTGAACAAGATGTTCACGTTTTTTTTCGGAAAAAAGTGGGTTCCCTTGCTATCCCCCCCAGGAAAAGAGTTTCAGTGGCTCTTAAATGGAACATAAAAATATAGGTAAACTGGGACTGAGTCATACTAACTGATAAATTGCTTTTTTGTCATCCATGCAATATTGGCAATGTTAGCGCAAGGGAAAAAGTTGAATGATGTGTCGGTAGTCGATCTTAGTATCGCCAGTGATGAGTAAACTTTGTCACATAATTCACGATTTTCTCGCAAAAAGTCAGGACTTTCAATATATGAGTTTGGTTAGTTTGAATGACAAATCGAACGTGTGACTAAGATGAGCTGTTTTTTGTACTGTGATAAATTGCCTTTTTGTGATAGTCCATATTGGCAATGCCTTAAAGCATGGAAAAGCATGACAAATACTCAATGTTTTACAAATTCACGGATTTTTGAAAGTGGGTCAAAAATGAGTTACTAGGTTTGAGGGCACCACATAATTACAGGTCAAAACTCGGCATGAAGTGGAGTAAACTGGTAAATTGCTTTTTATAGAACAAATACGCAAATATGGCAAGCCTTTAGAGCCCCAACAGTACAAGTGAGATTGTTGTTGGGATCGAAAGTTCGACAAGATTACTCAATATTACCAATATTTCACGATTGTTCTCGAAAGAAGTGGAGTTTTAAAATGAGTTATCTAGGTCTTGACATGACAAACCGAAAAGTGAAACTAGAATGAGCTTCCTTACTGATACATAGCTTTTTGTGAGTGTCCCCAATATTGGCACATGTTAACGCATTGGAAATAGCTTGGAAAATACCAATTTTCGTTAAGCCAAGTCACGATTTTTTTGAAAAAGTGGGGATCAAAATGAAGTGTGTTTTTCAGATTTTTCTTTTGGTTGAATAGACAAATATAGGTAAACTGGATAGCTTGCTTATACTGATAGAGAGTGCTTTTTGTCTCATCGCAAATTGTCAATGTTTTAGAGCACAGAAAAGTTGAGATTGTGTCGGTATCGATCTTAGTTCGCCAGATTAGGTATATGTTATTAACAAATTCACCCGATCTTTTCTCGAAAAGAGGTGTACAAAACAAGTTTATATAGGTTTTGAAATGACAAAACGAAATTGAAACTAGTATGAGCTTGCTTGAGCTGTGATAAATTAACGCTTTTTGTGATCGTCCACAATATTGGCAATGTATTATAGCATTGGAATGGCTGAGAAAATAATCAATTTTTAACACATTCACGGAATTTTTGACAAAGTGAGAGTGCTTCAAAATGAGTTTTTAGGTTTGTTATAACTGAGCACAAATATAGGTTGAAAACATGAGCTGAGCTGCTAACGATAAATTGCTTTTTGTCATCATCGCAATATTGTGAGTAATGTTAGAGCCACAGAAAAGTTGAGATTGTGTCGGTATCGATCTTAAGTTCGCCCTATTAGTAAGATTTACAAATTCACGATTTTCTCGAAAAAAAGTGTGGTTTTTCAAAAAGAGTTTATCAAGAGTTTGAATGCACAAAGACGAAATTGAACTAGATGAGCTTACGATACATTGCTTTTGTGACGTCCCAATATTGGCATGTTAAAGCATGGGAAAAGCTCGGAAAATACTTCACTAATTATTAACAAATTCACCAGCACTTTTATTTTGAAAAGTGGTTGTTTTCAAAATAAGTTTTTAGGTTTTAAATGACACAATATACGGTAAACTGGATGAGTGCTAACTATAATTGCTTTTGTCATCATCACAGCCAATTTTGTCAATCACTATATGAGCCAGAAAAGTTTAAAGATGTTGTGTGTCGAGAAAACCCCGATATCTTAAGTTTTCGTGGATTTAGTAAACTGGTTACAAATTCACGACAGAATTTCTACGAAAATGGGTTCCAAAGAGTTTGATCTAGGTTTGCATGACAACCGAAAGTGAACTACAGCATGACGCTTCTTTAATGATAAATTGATTTTTGTGATCGTCCCAATATGTGGCATGTTGTATCGCACGGAAAAGCTGAAAAGAGTTCACGATGTTTTTCGATAAAGTGGGTTCAAAATGAGTTTGTTAGGTTTGAAATGACAAATTAAAGGAAAAACTGATGAGCTGACTAACTGAAACATGCTTTTTGTGATCGCCCAATATTGGCAACTTGTCTTAATAGAATGGAAAAAGATGTGAGATTACCCAATTTTTTTACAATATTCACGATATTTCGAAAATGTAGGGAAAAATACAGTTTTCTAGGTTTGATCATGACAAACGAAAGATGAAATAGATGGAGCTTATCTTACTGATACATGTCTTTTGTTGATTTGTCCCAATATGGCAATGTTATAGCATGGAAAAGCTGAAATACTCAATTTTTACAAATTCCGATTTTTTTGAAAAGTCGGGCGTTCAAAATAGTTTTGTAGTTGAAGAGACAAATATAGTAAACTGGATGAGCTGATAACTGATAAATGCTTTTTGTCATCATCGCATATTGGCAATGTGTAGAGGCAACAAAAAAGATAAAGATTGGTCGGTATCGATCTTAGTTCGCCAGGATTAGTAAAATTATTACAAGTTAACGATTTATCTTCGAAACAAGTGGGTTCAAAAATGAGGTTTTCTAGGTTTGAATGACAAACGAAAGTGAACTAGATGACGCTCTTACTGATTACAATTGCTTTTTTGGATCGTGCCAATATTGTGCAATGTTATAGCATGGAAAAGCTGAAACTACGCAATTTTGTACCAAATTCACGATTTTTCGAAACGTGGGTTCAAAATGAGGTTTTTTAGGTATTGAATGACAAAATATAGGTAAAACTGGATGAGCTGATAACTGATAAAATTGCTTTTCGTCATTAGCATCGTCAATTAATCGGCAATGTTAGAGCACGGTGAAAAGTAAACATTGTGTCGGGATACGATCTTAAAGTTCGCCAGATTAGTAATTTTTACAAGTTCACAGTTTTCTCGAAAATGGGTTCAAAAAATGAGTTTTCTAGGGTTTGAATGACAAACACGATAGAGGGAACTATATGAGCTTCTTATCGACAAAAGTGCTTTTTGGATTCTCCGTCAGAGAATATTGGCCAATGGGTGAGACTGCATGGAAAAGAAGGGAGAAAAGCACAGTACGTTTTTTTTTGAATTAGTGGGTTCAAAATGAGTTTTTTAGGTTTGAATGACAAAATATAGGTAAACTGGGTATGAAGCTGTTAACTAGAAATTGCTTTTTGTCCATCATCGTAATGAGTGGCAATGTTAGAGACACGGTGAAAAGTAAAACATTGTGTCGGGATCACGATCATTATAAGTTCGCCAGATAGTAACTTTTTACAAGTTCACGTGATTTTCTCGAAAAGGTGGGTTCAAAAATGAGTTTTCTAGGTAATTGACTGACAAACGAAAGTGAACTAGATGAGTCTTCTTAATGGATGAAATTGCTTTTATAGATCGTCCAATATTAGGCAAATGTTATATATGTCATGGAAAAGCTGAGATACACAATTTTTACCAACAATTCACGATTTTCTCGAAAAGGGTTCCAATGAGTTTTCTAGGTTTGAGCCATGACAAATATAAAGGTAACTGGATGAGCTTCTAACTGATAAAAATGTCTGTCTAGTCATCATCGCAATATTGGCAATGTAAGAGAACGGAAAAAGTTAGAGAGATGGTCGGGCGCATCACGAGACACTGCCAGTTTGCTTTAGATTAGTCAATTTTAACGTAATTCACGATTTCTCGAAAAAGGGTTAAAATGAGTTTTCCATGTTTGAATGACAACCGAAAGTGAAATAGAGATGGAGCCTTTTATAACTGATACATTGCTTGTGGTTGTGATGCGTCCCAATATGTTGGCATGTAATAGCATGGAAAAAGCTGAGAGTTACACAGGAATTTTTACAATTCCACGATGTCTCCGAAAAGTGGGTTACCAAATGAGTTTCTAGGTTTTGACAGAAAAATACAAGGTAAACACCTGGATGATTGCTACTACTGTAGATACATGAGCTTTTTACGCATCATCGCAATATGGCAATGTTAGAGACGGAAAGTGGAGATTGTGTCGGTATCGAATCTTAAGTTCGCCAGCAATTATCAGATTAGTAATTTTTACAAATGTCCACGATAATTCTCGTAAAGTGGCGTTCAAAATGAAGGTTTGACTGGTTTGATATGACAAATGAAAGGTTAAAACTGGAATGAGCTACTTTACTCATACATTGCTTGTTTGCCATCGATCCAATATTGGCAATGTTAGAGCACGGAAAAGTTGAGATTGTGTCGGTATCGATCTTAAGTTCGCCAGATTAGTTAATTTTTACAAATTCACGATTTTCTCGTAAAGTGGGTTCAAAATGAGTTTTCTAGAGTTGACGACAAAGAAAGGTAAACTGGGAAAGCTACTTGAGCTAATACATGCCTTTTGACCATCATCAATATTGGCAGTTTTAGGAAGCATCGAAAAGTATGAGAATCTGTGTCGGGACCGAAAGTTTCGCCCAGATAGTCAATTATACGAAATATCACACGATTTTACTCGAGAAGTTGGGTTTCCAAAATAAGGTTTCTAGGTTCTGCAATGACAAACGCAAAGTGAATAAGATGAGCTTCGTATCTGATAAATTGCTTCGACACCGACGTGATCGTCCCAATATTGGCAATGTTAAGCATAGGAATGGCTGAAAATGCTCAATTTTTACAAATCACGATATTTTTGAAAAGTGGTTCACAAAAAATGAGTTTTTTAGGCTTCGCGAATAGACGAGGAGATATAAGGTAAGATGGACTTGAGCTGCTAACATGTATAAAAGTGCTTTTTGTTCCATCATCGAAATATTGTTCAATGATTAGAGCACAGAAAAATATAAGATTGTTGTGCGAAAGCACACATTCTGAGAGGTTCTTCGGATAAGAACTGTTTAACAAATTCACGATTTTCTCGAAAGGGCGTTTCCAAATGAGTTCTCTAGGTTTGGAATGACAAAACGAAAGTGAACTAGATGAGCTGTCTATAAGATAAATTGCTTTTGTGATCGTCCCATACTATTTGGCAAGTTAGTAAGCACGGAGAGAACTGAAAAGAGTTCACGACCTATGTTTTCAGGAAAAGTGGGTTCAATAAGATTTTAGGTTGATATGACACAATAAAAGGTAAAATGGATGTAGCTGCTAACTGAAGATCATGCCTTTTTGTGATCGTCCCAAATATTGCGCATTGATTATATAGCATGGGAAAGACTGAGATTACCCAATTATTTACAAATTCAAGAGCGATTTACTCGAAATAGGGCCGTTCCAATGAGCGTTTTCTCTAAGGTTGATGAATGTACAAATAAAAGGATAAACTGGACTGAAGCTTACTTACTAATATGCATTGCTTTTTGCCATTCATACGCCATATTGGCAATGTTAGAGCACGGGAAAAAAGTTGGAGATTGTTGTTGTCGGTATCGACTAAGTTCCGCCAGAGCAGATTATGTTTTAATTTTTAACAGAAACATCACGAGTTTTCTCAGCTAAAACGATGGGATTAAAAATGAAGTTTTCGGTTTTGAATGCACAAATAAAGGTAACGGATGAAGCTGATAACTTGAGTAAAATTGCTTTATTTGTCCGATCACTCACAATATTGGCATAAGTGTTTAGAGCACAGAAAAAGTGAGGATTCTGTACGTGAACCATCCGAAAGTTCGCTCAGATTTACTTCAATTGTTACAAAATCACGATTGTCTCGAGAATAGAGGGTTATTATATAAAATGAGTTTTCTAGGTTTGAATGACAAACGAGAAAAGGAACTTTAGATGACTTCTACTGATGCATTGCTTTTTGTGATCGTCCCAATGAGTTGGCAATTCATTATAGACATGGAAAAGCTGAAAAAGAGAGTTCACGTTTTTTTCGAAAAGTGGGTTCAAAATGAGTTCTGGCTTTAAATGACAAACATAGATTAAACTGGATGAGCTGCACTACTGATAAATTGCTTTTTGTCATCATAGTCGCAATATTTGGCAATGGTAGAGCAAGAAAGTTGAGATTAGTGCGGTATCGATCTTATAGTTCAGACAGGTTGTCGTTTAAAAACTTCACAAAATTCACGATTGTCTCGAAAAGGGGTTCAAAATGAGTTTGTCTAGGTTTGAATGACAAACGAAAGTGAACTAGATGAGCTTCTTATGATAAATAAATTGCTTTTTGTGATCGTTCCCAAGATGAGACATGTTAAAGCATGGAAAAGCTGAAAATACTCAATGTTTACAATTCACGATTTTTTGTAAAAGTGGGATTCAAAATCGTTTACTAAGGTTGAGTGACAAATTAAGGTAAAACTGGATGAGCTGCTAAGTAAATTGCTTTTATTCATCATCGCAATATTAGCAATGTTAGAGCACAGTAAAAGTTGAGATTGTGTCGGGATCAAAAGTCGCCAGATACTCAAATTATTACAAATTCACGATTTTCTCGAAAAAAGTGGGGTCAAAATGAGTTATCTAGGTTTGTGAATGACAAACGAACAGAGAAAAACTAGATGGAGCGTCTTACTGATTCATTGCTTTTTGTGATCGTGTCCAAATATTGGCTCATATATATTGCATATTGTTAATAGCATGGAAAATCTGAAGAAATACTCAATTTTTACAAATTCAAGATTTTTTTGAAAAAGTGGGTTCCAACAATGATGTTTTTTAGGTTTGAATGGACAACTATAGGTAAAACTGGGATGAGCTGCTAACTGATAACTTGCTTTTTGTCATCACTGCAATATTGTCAATGTTAGAGCACATGAAAAGTTGAGATTGTGTCTCAGAGAGCTGGATATCGCATCTTAAAGTTCGCAGAACACTTAGTCAATATTAAACAATTCACGATTGATCGAAAAGTGGGTTCAAAAATAAGTTTTCTAGGTATTGAATGGACAAATATGAAAGTGAACTAGATGAAGCTATCCTACTGATAAATTGCTTTTTTGTGATCGTCCTAATATTGGCGAATGTTATAGCATGGAATTAGGCTGAATAAATTACTCAATATTTTACAAAATTCACGATTTTTTTGAAAAGTGGGTTCAAAATGAGGTTTTGTTTAGGTTTGAAGTGGACAAAGTATAGGTAAACTGGGATTGACGCTGTCTAAACTGCTAAATTGCTTTTGTCTCATCATCGCAGATATGTGGCACACTGGTTAGCAAGTCACAGAAAAAGGTAAAGATTGTTGTCACGAAATCAATCTTAAGTTCTTCTGGGATATGAACCTAGTTTACGAAAAATTCACCGATTTCTCGAAAGTGTGATCCAAATGAGGTTTTCCATAGGTTTGTCAATTGACAACGATAAGTGAACTAGATGAGGCTTCTTAATGATTAAATATGCTTATTTGTGATCGTAAATATTGGCAATGTTTATAGCCACGGAAAAGCTGAAAAGAGTCAGATTTTTCGAAAAGTGGGTTCAAAATAAGATTTTAGGTTTGAATGACAAATAAAGGTAAACTGGATGAGCTGCTAACTGAAACATTGCTTTTTGTGATCGTCCCAATATTGGCAATGTTATAGCATGGAAAAGCTGAGATTACCCAATTTTTACAAATTCACGATATTTTCGAAAAGTGGGTTTCAAAATAAGTTTGTCTAGTTTGAATGACCAAACGTAAAGGACGAGAATGAGCTTACTTACAGTTGAGACCATTGCTTTATTGTTGTGTATTCGTCCCATATATGGCAAATGATACTATAGCCACTAGGAAAAGGACGGAAAAATAACTACACAAATTTTAAACAAATTTCACGTATGTTTTTTCCGAAAAGGGGTTCTTCAAAATGAGAGTTATGTGAGGTTTGAAAGACAAAATAAGGTAACGAACTCGGAGAGTATCTACTGATAAATTACTAGTTTTGTGATCGTCCCAGATATTGGCAATGTTTTTATGACAGCACGGAAAAGCTGAAGAGAGTTCACGATTTTTTCAGGAAAAAAGTGGGTTTTCAAAATACGTTATTTTTAGGTCTTTGAATGACAAATATAGGTGTAAACTGGATGAGCTTGCTACACTGATAAATTGCTTTTTGTCCATCATCGCAATATTGTCAATGTTAGAGAACAGAAATAGTAGAAGATTGTAATTATGTCGACGAAATCGATTGTTTAAGTTCGTCGGATAAGTAATATGGGTTACAAATTCACCGATTTTATCGAAAAGTGATAGGGACCAAAATAGAGAGTGTTTGTTTTAGGTTTAGAATGACAAACGAAATAGAAGTGAACTAGGAGTGAGCTTCTTAATGATTAAATTTCTCTTTTTTTGATCGTAGCCCCAAATGGCAATGTGATAGCACGGAAAAGCTGAAAAAGGAGATCTACAACGATTTTTTTTCGAAAAAGTGGGAGTTTCAAAATGAAGTTTTTTAGGTGATTGAATGACAAATAAAAGTGAACAACTGGGAGAGAGCATGCTAACTGAAACATTTGCTTTTTGTGATCGTCCCAGACCAAATATTGTGCACACATAGTTATAGCGATGGATAAAGCGAGGATTACCCTAAGTTTATTACAAATTCACGATATTCGAAAAGTGGGTCAAAATAAGTTTTCTAGTGTATTTGAAAGACAAACGAAAGTGAACTAGATGTGAGCTCTGATGATTACATGCTTTTGTGATCGTCCCAATTATTGCAATGTTATACGCAATGGAATACAGCTAGAAACAATACACAAATTTTAACAAATGTTACGACGTTTTTGTCCGAAAGTGGTTCAAAGAGTGAGTTTCCTGGCTTAAGTGACATATATAGTAAACTGGAATGAGTCTATAACTGAAAATTGCTTTTTCGTCATTTATCGGCAAATATTGGGCAGATGTCTAGAGAGCAGAGGGAAAAGTTGAGATTAGTGTCAGGTAATCGATATAAGTGTCGCGCCAAGATTAGTGTAAAATTTCAGAGCACAAATTCACGATTTTCTCGAAATGGTTTCAAATAGAGTTAGTTCTAGGTGTATGAATGAGACAAACGAAAGGTGGGGGTAGGAAAAAAAAACTAGATGAGCTTACTTCACTGATTAGATTGCTTTTTCAAATGCATGGAAAAGCTGAAATACTTAATTTTACCCAAATTCCACTTTCTTTTTTTCAGAAAAGTGGATTCAAAATGAGGTTTACTCGTGTTTGGAGTGACAAACTAAGGTTAAACTGGATGAGCTTGACAAACATAATAAATTGCTTTTTAATCTTAATCGAAATATTGGCAATAGTTATAGAGCACAAGGAAAAATGTTGAGATTGTTGTGTAGGGACCGAAAAGCTTCGCTGAAGATTACTCAATTGTCACCAAATTCACGATTTTCTCGAACAAAGTGGGTTGAAAAAAGAGTTTTCTAGTTTGAATGACAAACGAAAGGGAACTAGATGAGCTCTTACTGATTGCATTGTATTTTGTGATCGTCACCACAATATTGGCAATGCTTATAAGCTGGAAAAGCTGAAAAAGAGTTCACGTTTTTTCGAAAAAGTGGGTTCAAAAGAGAGTTTCATGGGATTAACATGACAAACATAGGTAAACTGGATGAGCTGCTAACTGATTAAATTGCTTTTTGTCATCATCGCATATTAGGCAATTGTCTAGCATGCAAGAAAAGTGCACGATTGTGTCGGTACGAGCTCAGTTCGACCAGGTTAGTCACATAAAACGTCGACAAATTCACGATTTCTCTGAAACGTGGGTCAAAATGAGTTTTTGAGTAGGTTTGAATGATCTAAACCGAAAGTGAACTTAGATGGAGCTTCTACGATAAATTGCTTGAGCAGTTTGTCAGATAGACACCACTATTGGCAATAGGTATAAAGCCATAGGAAAAGCTGAAAAAACCAATTTTTACAAATTCACGGATTTTTTTTAAAGTAGAGGTTCAAAAGATGCTTTACTAGTTTGGATGTGACAAATTAAGGTAATACTGGCAATGAGCGTAACTGATAAATTGCTTTTTATTATCATCGCAATATTGGCAATGTTAGAGCACAGTAAAGTTGAGATTGTGTCGGGATCGAAAGTTCGCCAGATTACTCAATTATTACAAATTCACCGATTTGTCTGAAAAAAGTGAGGTTTTTTTTTAAAAATGAGTTTCTTAGGTATTGAATTGACAAACGAAAGTGAACTGAGATGACGCTTCTTACTGATCCATTGCTTTTTGGATCGTCCCCCAATATGGCCAATGTTAAAGCATGGAAAAGTGGAAAATACTCAATTTTAAACAAATTCACGATTTTTTTGAAAAGGGGGTTCAAAATGAGTTTTTTAGGTTTTGAGCTGAAATATAGGTAAACTGAGAGAGCTGCTAACTGATAAAATACCTTTTTGGCATCATCGCAATATGTGAATATGTTAGCAGCACAGCCAAAAGTTGAGATTGCATGGTCAGGTATCGATCTTAAGTTCGTCGACAGAGCCGCAGATTTAGTCAATTATTTACAAATTCACGATTATTCTCGAAAAGTGGTGTTAAAAAGAAGTTTTTCATTTAGGTGTGAATGACAAACGAAACATGAACTAAGATGTGAGCTTACTTACTCCCCCGATAAATTGCACTTTTTGTATTAGATCGCGTTCCCAATATTGGCAATTATGTATTTATAGCATGGAGATGGCTGATGAAAATACTGCACATTTTTACAAATTCACAGATTTTTTGAAATAGTGGGTTTCAAAATGGAGATTTTTTTACGGTTCTTGAATGAAAATATAGGTAAACTGCTGAAGCTGCTAAAATGATAAATTGCCTTTTTCGTCATCTCTGCAATATTGTCAATGTTAGAGCACAGAAAGTAAAGATTGATGCACGATAAATTCAATCTTAAGTTCTTCGGATTAGTAACTGTTTACAAATTCACGATTTTCTCGAAAGTGGGTTCCAAATGAGTTTTCTAGGTATTGAATGACAAACGAAAAGTTGAACAGATGAGCCTTCTATGATAAAATGCTTTTTGTGATAGTCCCAATATTGGCAATGTTATAGCACGGAAAAAAAGCACTGAAAAGAGTTCACGAGTTTTTTCGAAAAGTGGGTTACAAAAATACTAGATTTAGGTATTTGAATGACAAATAAAAGGTAAAACTGGATGAGCTGTAACTGGAAAAATTTTGCTTTTTTTGCGACGTCCCAATATTGGCAATGTTATAAGCATGGAAAAGCTGAGATTACCCCAATTTTTACAAATTCATCGATTTCTCGAGAAAGTGGGTTCAAATGAGTTTTCTAGTGTTGAATGCCAAAATAAGAGTAAACTGGATGAGCTACTTACTAATACATTGCTTTTTGCCATGCAATCGCAATATTGGAATGTGAGAGCACCAACGGAAAAGTTTAGATGGTGTCAGAGCAGGTATCGATCTTAAGTTGACGCCAGATTAGGTTAATTTCTGTTACCAAAAATTCACGTTTTTCCGTAAAGGTGGTCAAAATGAGTTTTCTAGGTTGAATGACCAAATAAAGGCTAAACGGATGAGCTGTCTAACTGATAAATTGCTATTTGTCACATCACAATTATTGGCAGTGTTGTTAGAGCACAGAAAAGATATGAGCATTGTGCTCGGGACCGAAAGTTCGCCAGAATTACTCAAATTGTTACAAAATTCACCGATTATCTCGAAAAAAAAGTCGGGTTTAAAATGAGTTTTCTAGGCTTTGAATGACAAACGAATATGTTGTAACTAGATGAGCTTCTTACGATGCATTGCTTTTTGTGATCGGTCCCAATCTGGCAAGTGCTATAGCATGGAAAAGCTGAAAAGAGCACGTTTTTTTCTTTTTTTCAAAAAGGGGGTGTCAAATGAGTTTCGTGGATGAAATGACAAACACTAGATAAACTGGAATGAGCTGCTAACTGATAAATTGCTAGTTGTCATCATCGCAATATTGGCAATGTTAGAGCAAGGAAAAAGTGAGAGTGTGTCGGTATCGATCTTAAGTTCCCAGGTTAGTTAAGCACCAAATTCACGATTTCTCGAAAAAAGTTGGGTTCAAACTGAGTTTTCTAGGTTTGAATGACAAACGAAAAGTGAAATGGATGAGCTTCTTATGATAAATTGCTTTTTGTGATCGTCCCTATAATATTGGCAATGTTAAAGCATGGGAAGAAGCGTGAAAATACTCAAATTTTTACAAATTCACCGATTGTTTTTTTAAAAAGTGGGTTAAAGAGAGAGTGTTTTTAACTAGGTTTGAGGGGACAAATAAGGTAAACTGGATGAGCTGCTAACTGATAATTGCGTTTTATTTAGAATCGCAATAATTAGGCAATTTTCGAGGCACAGTAAAGTTGAGATTGTGATCGGGGGATCGCAAAGTCGCCAGATTATTCAATTATTACAAATTCACGGTTTTCTCGAAAAGTGGGTTCAAAATGAGTTATTTAGGTTTAAATGACAAATGAAAGTGAACTAGATGAGCCTGCTTACTGATTCATGCTTTTTGTGATAGTCCCAATATGGCAATGTAAAGGACATGGAAAAGGGAAAAAATACGATCAATTTTTACAAATTCAAGATTTTTTTGAAATGTGGGTTCCAAAATGAGTTTTTGAGGTATTGACATGACAAACATATAGGTAAACTGGAGAGCTGTGAAACTGATAAAAAATTGGGGACTTTGTGTGTCATCATCGCCAAATATTGTCAATGTTAGAGCACAGAAAAGTTGAGAAGAGTGTTGTCGGATATACGCTATTAAGTCGCAGATTAGTCAATTATTACACAGAAATTCACGGATTTTTCTCGAAAAGTGAGGTTCAACAATAAGTTTTATAGCGTGAATGACAAACACAGAAAGTGAACATAGTGATGAGCTTACTTACTGATAAATTGCTTTTGTGATTTCGTTCCCAGTATTTGACACCATGCGCATTTTATTATAGCATGGAATGGCTGAAAATACTCAATTTTTTACATCAAAATTCACGATTTTTTGAAAAGTGGTTCAAAATGACGTTTTTACACGGTTTGAATGACAAACTAATAGGGTAAAACGGGATGAGCTGTCCTAATATTAAAATTGCTGTTTGTCATCATCGCAATATTGTCAATGTAGAGCAACAGAAAAGTAAAGATTAGTGTAGAAATCAATCTAAGTTCTTCGGATTAGTAACTGTTTAAAAATTCACGATGTTCTCGAAAAGTGTGGTCCAAATGAGTTTTCTAGGTGGGAAATGACAACACGAAAGTGAACCTAGATGAGCTTCTTAATGATAAATTGGGCCTTTTTATGTGATGCGACTCCGATAAATACTTGGCAATGTGCTTATATAGCCACGGAAAAGCTGAAAAGAGTTCACGATTTTTTCGAAAAGTGGTGTTCAAAATAAGATTTTAGGTTTTTGGAATTGACAAATAAAGGTAAACTGGATGAGCTGCCTAACTGAAACATTGGCTTTTTTGATCGTCCCCAATATGTGGCAATGTATAGCATGGAAAAAGCTAGATTACCACAATTTTTCAAATTCACGATATTTTCGAAAAGTGGGTTCAAAAATAATGTTTTCTAGGTTTGAAGTGACAACGAAAGTTGAACTAGATGAGCTTCTTACTGATACATGCCTTTGTGATCGTCCCAATATTGGCAATGGTTATAGCATGGAAAAGCTGAAAAAATACTCAAATTTAACAAAAATCACGATTTTTTGAAAAGGTGGGTTACATATAATGAGTTTTAGGTTTTGAATGACAACATCAGAGGTAAAATATGGATGAGCTTCTTACAGATAAATTCCTTTTTATTGGATCGTCCCAATATTGGCAATGTATAGCACAGGAAAAACAGCTATGAAGAGAGAGGTTCACGATTTTGTGTTCGGAAAAGTGGTTCAAATATAAGTTTTTGTAGGTTTGAATGACAAAATATAGGTAAAATGGGAATGAGCTGCTAACTGATAAAGTGCTTATTTTGTCATCATCGCAATATTAGGCAATGTTAGAGAACAAGAAAAGGTAAAATTGTGTCGAAATCAGATTTTAAAGTTCGTCGCGAATTATAACGAGTCGTAAAAATTCACGATTTCTCGAAAAAGTGGGTCCAAATGAGTTTTCTAGGGTTTGAATGACAAGAAACGGGAAAGTGAACTAGGATGAGCTTCTAATTAAAATTCTTTTTGTGATCGTCCCAATATGGCAATGTATATAGCACGGAAAGCTGAAAAGAGTTCACGTTTTTTCGAAAATGTGGGTTGAAAATGAGGTTTTTAGGTGTTGAATGACAAAAATAAAAGGAAAATGGATGAGACACTGCTAACTTGAACAGCAAGCCTTTTTGATGATCGTCCCACCCATATGGCAATGTTATTAGCATGGAAAAGCTGAGATTAACCCAATTTTTACAAATTCACACTATATTTTCGAAAAGTGGGTTCAAAATAAGTTTTCTAGGTTAGAATGAAAACGAAAGTGAACTAGATGAGTTCTAATGATACATTGCTTTTGTGATCGTCCCAACTATTGGCAATGTTTATAGCAATGGAAAAGCTGAAATGTTACTCAATTTTAACAAATTCACGTTTTGTCGAAAAGGTGGGGTTCAAAATGAGTTGTCCGTGGCTAAGTCAAAATATTAGGTAAACTGGAATGAGCTACTAACGATAAATTGCTTTTTGTCATTATCGACCAATATTGGCAATGTTCGCGCAAGGGAAAAGTTGAGATTGTGCGGATAATCGATCATAAGTCGCCAGATTAGTAAATTCACAAATTACGGATTTTCTCCGGAAAAGTGGTTTCAAAATATGAGTTTCTAGGTTCTGAATGACAAACGGACACAGTGAACTAGAGTGAGCTTCCTTACTGAGTCATTGCTTTCATTGCATGGAAAAGCTGAAAATACTTAATTTTTACAAATTCACTTTTTTTTTGAAAAGTGGGTTCAGAAAAAATGGAGGTTTAATAGGTGTGAGTGACCAAAAAAGACTACATGATAGACAAACTGGAATGAGCCTGCCTAAAAACTAAGTAAATTGCTGATTGATATGTATCATCGCAATAATATGGACAAGTTTTGCTCTAGTGCACAGAAAAGTTAGAGATTGTGTCGGGCACCGAAAGTTCGCCAGTTACTCACAATTGTTAACAAAATTCACGATTTTCTCGAACAGTGAGGCGTTTAAAATGAGTTTATTCTTAGGTTGATGGGGATGAGACAAACACGAAAGTGAACTAGATGGAGCTTCTTAACTGATGCATTGATTTTGTGATCGTCCCAATATTGGCAATGCTATAGCATGGAAAAGCTGAAAAGAGTTCACGTTTTTTTCGAAAAGTGGGTTCAAAATGAGTTTCCTGGCTTAAATGACAAACATAGGTAAACTGGATGAGCTGCTAACTGATAAATTGCTTTTTGTCATCATCGCAATATGCAAATGTTAGAGCCAAAGAAAAAGTTGAAGATTGTGTCGGTATCCGATTCTTAAGTTCGCAAGGTTAGAGATAAAACTTCACAAATCACGATTTTCTCGAAACGTGGGTTTTCAAATGAGTTTTCTAGGTTTGAATGACAAAGAAAGGAACTATAGATGAGCTTCTTACTGATAAAATTGCTTTTGTGATCGTCCCACATATGGCAATGTTAAAGATGGAAAAGCTGAAAAATACTCAATTTGACAAATCACGAATTTTTTAAAAGTGGGTTCAAAAGAGTTTACTAGGTTGCGGTGACAAATTAAGGTTAAAACTGGATGAGCTGCTAAAATGATAAATTGCTTTTTATTATCATGCAATATTGGCAATGTTAGAGCACAGTAAAGTATGAGATTGGTCGGGATCGAGTTCGCCGATTAATCAATATATTACAAATTCACGATTTTCTCGAAATTGGTTTAAAATGAGTTATCTAGGTTTGAATGAAAACGAAAGTGGAACTAGATGAGCTTCTTACTGATTCATTGCTTTTTGTGCTCGTCCAATATTGGCAATGTTTAAAGCATGGAAAAGCTGAAAAATACTCAATTTTTACAAATGTCACGGAGTTTTTTTTTGAAAGTAGGTTCAAAATGAGTTTTTTAGGTATTGAATGACAACTATAGGTTAAACTGAGGATGAGTGCTAACTGATACACACGCGTCACTTTTTTGCATCAATCGCAAATCTTGTCAATGTTAGAAGCACAGAAAAGTTAATTAGTGTCGGTAATCGATTTAAGTTCGCCAGATTAGTCAATTATGACAAATTCACGATTTTCTCGAAAAAGTGGTGGGTTAAAAAATAAGTTTTCTAGGTTTGAATGACCCCACACCGAAGAGTGTGAATAGAATGAGCTTCTACTGATAAATGCTTTTGTGATCGTCCCAATATTGGCAATGTTATAGCAATCCGGAATGGCATTGGAAAATACTTCAATGTTTTAACAAAATCACGATTTTTTTGTTCTGAAAAAGTGGGTTCAAAAATGAGGTTATTTTAGGTTTGACTGACAATATGAGGATAAACTGGAATGAGTGACTATACTGATAATTGCTTTTTTGTTCATCATCGCAATATTGTCAATGTTAGAGCACAGAAAAGTAAAGATTGTGTCGAAATCAATCTTAAGTTCTTCGGATTAGTAACTGTTTACAAATTCACGATTTTCTCGAAAAGTGTGTTCCAAATGAGTTTTCTAGGTTTGAATGACAAACGAAAGTGAAACTAGATGAGCTTCTTAATGATAAATTGATTTATGATGTGATAGTCCCAATATTGGCAAGTTTATGTAGAGCACGGAAAAAGCTGAACAAGCATGTCACGATTTTTTCGAACAGTTGGGTGCAAACATAAGATTTTAGGTTTGTGTTGCAATGACAAATAAAAGGTAAAACTGGTATGAGCTGCTAACTGAAACATTGCTTTTTGTTGGAGCGTTCCCAATATTGGCCAATGTTATAGCATGAGGAAAAGCTGAGATTACCCAATTTTACAAATTCCGATTTATTTCGAAAAGTGGTTCAAAATAAGTTTCTAGGTTGAAATGACAAACGAAGTGAACTAGATGAAGCTTCTTATGATTACATTGCTTTTATGATCGTCCCCATATTGGCAATGTTATAGCAGGAAAAAGTGTGAAAATACTCATTGTAACAAATTCACGATTTTTTCGAAAAAGTGGGTTCAAAATGAGTTTTCAGGTTTTTGATATGACAAATATAGGTAACTGGTATGAGGATTCTACTGATAAATTCCGATTTTGTGATCTTCCCAAATTGGCAATGTTATAGCACGGAAAACTGAAGAGAGTTCACGATTTTTTTTCGAATAAAGGGGGTTCAAAATAAGTTTTTTTAGGGTTTGAATGACAAATATAGGTAAACTGGATGAGCCTGCTAACTGATAAATTGCTTTTTGTCATCATCGCAATATTTTCAATGTTAGAGAAACAGAAAAGTAAAGATTGTGATCAGAAATCGATTTAAGTTCGTCGGATTAGTAACTGCGTTAACAAATTCATCGATTTTCTCGAAAAGTGGGTTCCAAATGAGTTTATTCTCGGTTATGAATGACAAACGAAAGAACCTAGATGAGCTTCTTCAAGTGATAAATTTCCTTTTGGTTCGATCGTCCCAATATTGCAATGTGATAGCACGGAAAAGCTGAAAAGAGTCACGATTATTTTGAAAAGTGGGTTCAAAATGAGTTTTTAGGTATGAAGACAAATAAAAGGAAAAATGGATGAGCTGCTAACTGAAACATGGCTTTTTGTGATCGTCCCAGATATTGGCACATGTTATTAGCATGGAAAAGCTGAGATTACCCCCAATTTACAAATTCAGATATTTTCGAAAAGGGGTTCAAATAAGTATTCTAGGTTTGAATGGACAAAACGAAAGTGAACCTAGATGGCTTCTTACTGATACATTTGCTTTTGTGGATCGTCCCAATATTAGGCAATGTATATAGCATGAGAAAAGCTGAAAATACTCTAATTTTAACAAATTCGTTCTTGTTCGAAAATTGGGTTCAAAATGAGTTCCTGGCTTAAGTGACAGATATAGGTTAAAATTGGTGAGTACTAACTTGGATAAATGACTTTTTGTCATTATCGCAAATATTGGCAATGATAGAGACAAGGAAAAGTTGAGATTGATGTCGGTATCATCTTAGTTCGCCAGATTAGTAAAAAAATTCACAAATTCAACTGATTTTTCTACGAAAAGTAGTTTCAAAATGAGTTTTCTAGGTCTGAATGAACAACGAAAGTGAAAAGATGAGCTCTTACTGATTCATTGCTTTCATTGGACATGGAAAAAGCGGAAAAATACTCAATTTTTACAAATTCTACGATTATTTTTGAAAAAGTGGGTTAAAATGAGTTTACTAGGTTTGAAGTGACAATATTAAGGTAAAATGGAAGAGCTGCAACTGAAAATTGCTTTTTTATTATCATCGCAATATTTTGGACAATTTAGAGCACAGAAAAGTTGATTGTGTCGGGATCGAAAATCGCCCCAAAAAAAAGGGGGGGGATTTTTTTTTACTCAATTATTACACATTCACGATATTTCTCGAAAAGTGGGTTTAAAATGAGTTATCTAGGTTTGAATGAAACGAAATGAACTAGATGGGCTCTTACTGATGCATTGCTTTTTGTGATCGTCCCCCAATATGGCAATGTAATAGCATGGAAAAGCTGAAAAGAGTTCACGTTTATTCGAAATTGGGTCAAACTGAGGTTTCCTGGCTTAAGTGACATATATAGGTAAACTGGATGAGCACTAACTGATAAATTGCTTTTTGTCATACATCGCAATATTTGGCAAGTTGGAGCACGGAAAAGTTGAGATTGTGTTCCCGGTATCGTATTCTAAGTTCGCCAGACTTGTAGTAAATTTCACAAATTCACGATTTTATCGGAAAATTGGTTTTCAAATGAGTTTCTCTAGGTCTTGAAGGACAACGAAAGAGAACTAGATGAGCTTACTTACTGATATACATTTGCTTTTTGTGATCTGCCTATAATATAACCAATCGCTTATTAGCAGGAAAAGCTGAAAATACTCACATTTTTACAAATTCACGATTTGTTTGAAAGTGGGTTCAAAAATGAGTTGTTTTGTTTGGCCTTGAGAATGACAAATATAGGTAAACAG
Source organism: Drosophila nebulosa (assembly GCA_024703675.1). Lineage (NCBI taxonomy): Eukaryota > Metazoa > Arthropoda > Insecta > Diptera > Drosophilidae > Drosophila > Drosophila nebulosa. The sequence goes on along the minus strand of JANFPS010000117.1, from coordinate 10,756 downwards.
GGATGAGCTGCTCAACTGAATATAATTGCTTTTTTGTCATCATCGCCAAATATTGTCAATTAGTTAGAGCACACAGAGAAACGCTAAAGATTGTGTCGACAATCGATCTTAAGTTCTGTCAGGATAGTAATATTACAACATTCACACCGATGTTCTCGAAAAAGTGGGTTCCAAATGAGTTTTCAAGGTTTGAATGACAAACGAAATGTGAAACTAGATGAGTTCTTAATGATAAATTGCTTTTGTGCATCGTCCCAATATTGGCAAATGTTATAGCACGGAAAAGCTGAAAAGAGTTCACGATTTTTTCGAAAAGGGGTTCAAAATAAGATTTAGGTTTTTTGTGATATGACCAAAATAAAAGTAACTGGATGAGATGCTAAATGAAACATTGCTTTTTAACGTCCCAATATTGGCAATGTTATAGCATCTTTGGAAAAGCTGGAGATTACCTCCAATGTTTAACAATTCACGATAATTTTCGAAAAAGTGGGTTCAAAATAATGTTTACTAGGTTTGAAGACACAAACGGAGAAGTGAACTAGATGAAGCTTCTTACTGATACATTGCTTTTGTGATCGTGCCCAATATTGCAATGTATAGCATGGAAAAGTGTGTGAAAAATACTTCAATTTTAACAATATTCACGTTTTTGTCGAAAAAAAGTGGTTCAAAAATGAGTTTCTGGCTAAGTGAATATAGTGGGTAAATAGTTGGATGAGCTACTAACTGATAAATTGCTTTTTGTCATTAATCGCAATTATTGGCAATTGTAGTAGACAAGGAAAAGTTGAGATTGATTCTTTTTTTTTTTCTGTCGGTTGTATCGATCTTAAGTTCGCCAGCATTAGTAATAAAAAAAGTTTCACAAATTCACTGATTTTCTCGAAAATAGTGGTTTCAATAATGAGTTTTCTAGGTTTGAAGACAAAACGAAAGTGAACTATGATTGAGATCTTACTGTATACATTGCTTTTTGTGATCGTCCCCCAATATTAACAATGTTATATGCATGGAACAAGCTGAAAATTTACTCAATTTTCATAACAAATTTCACGATTTTTTTGAAAATGTGGGTATTCAAATGATGTTTTTGTTAGGTTTGAATGACGAAATATCAGGTAAATCTGGATGAGCTCGCTAACTGATTAAAATTGCTTTTTTTCATCATCGCAAATATTGTCAATGTTAGAGAAACAGAAAAGTAAAGATTGTGTCCGAAAATCGATTTTAAGTTCGTTCGGATGAGTATAACGGGTATACAAATTCATACGATTTTTTTTTTTCTTTTCGAAAAGGGGTTCAAATGAGTTTGCTAGTTTTGAAGACACTAATACGAAAGTGAAACTAGAGAGCTTCTTAAAATAATGATCAAATTTCTTTTTGTATCGTTCCAATATTGGCAAATGTTATAAGCACGGAAAAAGCTGCAAAAGAGTTCAAGATTTTTACGAAAAGTAGGGTTCCAATAAGATTTTAGGTTTGAGTGACAAATAAAAGGTAAACTGGGATGAGCTGCTAAACTGAAAACATTGCTTTTGTGATCGTCCAATATTTGGGGCGCCCCCCGCCCAATGGGGGTTTAAATAGCATGAAAAGGGCTTGAGATTACCCAATTTTTACAAATTTCACGATATTTCGAAAAATGGGTTCAATAAGTTTTCTAGTTTGGAATGAGAGGACAAACGAAATTGAACTAGATTGAGCTTCTACTGATACATTGCTTTGTGATCGTTACCAATAATTGGCAAATGTTATAAGCATTGAAAAGCTGAAAACAAAATCAATTTTAACAATTCACCGATTTTTCACGAAACAAGTGGTTCAAAATTGAGTTTTTAGGTAGTTGAATGACAAATATGGTAAACGGGATGAGCTTTCTTACTGATAATATCGCTTTTTGTGGATTCGTCCAAAATCACTTGGCACATGTATAGGCACGGGAAAAGCTGAAGAGAGTCACGATTTTTTCGGAAACAAAAAGTGGGTCAAAATAAGTTTTTTAGGTTTGAATGGACAAATAAGGTAAAACTGGATGAGCTGCTAAATGATAAATTGCTTTTTGTCATCATCGCAATATTGTACAACGTTAGAGAACCAGAAAAAAGTAAAGATTAGCTGTTCGAAATCGATTTTAAGTTCGTCGGCATTAGTAACTGGTTACAATCACAGATTTTCTCGAACAAGTGGGGTCCAATGAGAAGTTTCTAGTTTGATGAAACAAAACGAAAGTGAACTAGATGAGACTTTCTAAGATAATATTTCTTTTTGTGATCGTCCCAATATTGGCCAATGTTATAGCCGTAAAAGCTGAAAAGCAGTTCACGATGTTTTTCGAAAAAAAGTGGGTTTCAAACATGATGTTTTTTAGGTTTGAAATGACAAATAAAGGGAAAAAATACTGGATGAGCTGCTAACTGATAACATGCTTTTGGGATCGTCCCAATATTGGCCAATGTTTATAGCATGGAAGAAAGGCTTGAGATTACCACAATTTTATAAAAGTTCACTGATATTTTCGAAAAAAGTGGGTTCAAAATAAGTTTTCTAAAGTGTTGAAATGACAAACGAAAAGTCGAAACTAGATAGCTTACTTACTGATGACATGCTTTTGTGAGTAGTGCCCCACATAATTGAGCAATGTTATAGCATGGAAAAGCTGAAAATACTCAATATTTGATACTAATATCACGTTTTTGTCGAAAACATGGGTTTCCAAAATGAGTTTCCGGAGCTTAAGTGAACATATAATAGGTAAAACTGGCATGGAGCTAACTAATGATAAATTGCTTTGCTTTTTGTCATTTATCGCAATATTGGCAATGATACAGCAAGGAAAAGTTGAGATCTGGGTCGGTATCGATCTTAAGTTCGCCAACGATTAGTAAAATTTCAAAAACAAATTCACGATGTTCCGAAAAGTGGTTTCAAAATGAGTTTTCTAGGTTTGAATGACAAACGAAAGTGAACTAGATGAGCTTCTTACTGATTCATTGCTTTCATTGCATGGAAAAGCTGAAAATACTCAATTTTTACAAATTCACGATTTTTTTGAAAAGTGGGGCAAAATGGAGTTTTACTGCAGGTTTGAAGTGTACAAATTAAGGTAACACTGTAAATGAGCTGACTGAACGATAAATTGCTTTTTATGATCATCGCATATGCAATGTGATAGAGCACAGAGAAACAGTTGAGTATGATTTAGGTTCGTGGTATCGAAAGCTCGCCAGATTACTCAAAAATTATTAACAATATCACGATTTTCTCGAAAAGTGGGTTTAAAATGAGTTCATCTAGTTTGAATGACAAACAGAAATGGAAAATCTTAGATGAGCTTTTATGATGCATGGATTGTTTGAGCGATCGTCCCAATATTGGGCAATGTCAGAGCATGGAAAATAAAAGCTGAAAAGAGTTCACAGTTTATTCGAAGAATTGGGTTCAAAAATGATGGGGTTTTTTTTCCGGCTTAAGTGGAAATATAATAGGTGAGAAACTGGATGATGCTAGTAACTGATAAATTGCTTTTTGTGCATCATCGACAATATTGGCAATGTTGGAGACACGGAAAGTTGAGATTTGCTCACGGTAGTCGATCTTAAGTTCGGCCAGATTAGAAAATTTCACAAATTATCACGTATTATTTCGTCGAAAAGTGGTTTCCAAAATGAGTTTTTCTAGGTTTGAATGGACAAAACGAAAGTGTATACTAGATGAGCTTCTTACTGATACATTGCTTTGTGATCGTCCCAAATAATTAACAATGTTATAGCATGGAAAAGCTGAAAATACTCAATTTTTACAAATTCCACGATTTTTTTTTGAGAAAAGTGGGTTTCACAAATGAAGGTTTTTAGGTATTGAATGAACAAAATAGGTAAACGGATGAGCTGCTAACTGATAAATGCTTTTTGTCATCATGCCCCCCGACAAAAATTGTCAATGTTAGAGCATCAGAAAAGTACAGATTGTGTTCGAAATCGATCTAATCTCACTTCGGATTGTAGTAAACTGTGTTACAAATGTCACGATGTTTCGAGAGAAGTGGGTTCCAAATGAGTTTCTAGGTTTGAAGGTACAAAAACGACAAGTGAATAGATGAGCTTCTAATGATAAATTCTTTTGGTGATCGTCCCGAATATTGGGCAATGTTATAGACGGAAAAAAGGCTGAAAAGAGTCACGATTTTTCGACAAAGTGGGTTCAAATAAGATTTTAGGTTTGAATGACAAATAAAAGGTAAACTGGATGAGCTGCTAACTGAAAACATGCTTTTTTTGATGTCCCAATATTGGCAATGGTTATAGCATGGAAAAGCTAGAGATTTAACCCAATTTTTACAAATCCACCGATATTTCGAAAAATGCGGGTTCAAAAATAAGTTTTCTAGGTTTGAAATGACAAACGAAAGTGAACTAGATGAGCTTCTTAATGATACATTGCTTTTGTGTCGTCCCCATATTGGCAATGTTTATAGCATGGAAAAGCTGAAAATACGCAGAATTTTAACAAAAATTCACGGTTTTTAGTCGAAAGGTGGGTTCAAAATGAGTTTCCTGGCTTTAAGAATGACAATATATGGTAAAACTGGATTGAGGCTACTTAAATTCTGATTTAAAATTGAGCCTTTTTGTTCATTTATATCCGCCAAATATTGGGCAATGTTAAGCAAGGAAAAGTGAGATTGTTGTTCGGTATCGATCTTAAGACAGCTCAGATTAGTAAAATTGTCACAAATTCATCCGATGTTTCTCGAAAAGGCGGTTTGAAAATGGTTTTCTCGGTTTGAAAATGGGACAATAAACACGAAATGTGAACTAGATGAGAGCTTCCTTACTGATACATTGCTTTTTTTTGGGATCCGTCCCAATATTAACCACTGTTCCCTATGGTAGCAATGGAAAAGCCTAAATACTTCAATTTTATACAAAATACCCTTTACACAGTGTTGGTAAGAAAGAAGTTTGATAGTTATAAAGGGGAATTATAAAGGAGAAATACTAGGTAAATGTTAAAAACGCGGGGGAATTTAAAAGAAAAGTGGAAGAACAATTCACATTTTTGAAACTGTATTTGGATCTCCAAAAATGAGGCTTTCATAATACTACCGCCCCCCCTTCACACCCCCAAGTAAGTACGGCTCCTATTTCTCCCAGTCTGCATGTTCCAAGACCGATTCCAAGAGACTGTGGGGGAATGCCGAGGAAGGTCATTAAGGTCCACTGGCTATAAACCCTGTTCATTAATGATCTTCCGCGTTAACATATAACACACTCTTCGCTGCTTATGTACGGCAGCTGATGTTAACCTATGCCTAAGTTACAAAGACCTGTAGTCTTCTGGTTTGATTTAGGCTAATCCTTATAGTCTTTGTAGTTGTTTTTTTATTGTTTTTGGGGGGAACAGAAACACCCTACGAAAGTCAGTCGGCAATGTCCGATGAGACAAGGCTGTGAAGCCAAGCGTGAAGGAGAGGACAACTGGTCGAGATGTCGCCTCGGACAAGCCGACAAAAAATCTTTTTGGTTTTGTTTCTTTTTGAATGGGATAGTCCACCAAGCGTCCATCAAAACCCCCCCCCCCTCCCCCCCCTCAAGACGATTACCAAGCGACAGTTCTATTGTATGTCTGCGGATGATATCTGCAACAGACGTTCAAGCGACAAGTCGTTTCTATGTCCACAGAAAGATCTGCCAGCAATATTATCGACTGTGTGTCGCTTGATTGCTTCGGACCATCATTGAAGAAAAAGTGTGGGAGCATATCATTTCCAAAGCATTTAATTGTTCAACAACAATTTAAATTAACTAAAATCACTTACTATAGTAATTAAACACGTTTAAAAATTACTTCCATCATTCGTTCAGCTAATTCCATCGACTTTTCATTGGGTTCTCAGTATTTTTGTTAATTCGCCTTCTGAAAAGAGTAATATGATGTATAATTAAAATAAATATCGAATATTATTATACATTGAGACATTCAGATTAATAACCACTTACCCGCAAGTGTTATAGTAAATTTTTGAAAAACAATGCTTTCTTTTGTTTTTAAAAGAAACATTGCTTACTACGCCACAAACTTCTTGTGACGCAATTACAAGTTGAATGCACTTTTGCTTCTCGGCCAATTTTTTTTTTAAACTACTTGTTTTCGGAAGCCAAATTGTCGAAGCCCCACACGAAGACAAAATTTTTTGGGCAGCAACGTTGGCTAAAAACCTCTAAGGACTGTCTGTAGAGCAGACAGAATTTTTCCACGTCTTGTCGAAATCACAACATACCGCGGATCTTGTGGCGCCGACATTTTAGCAGTGTAATTAAATATATGCTCTTTTAACAAAAGAAAAAAAGGTATTATTTATTTGTGTTAAAAAGCGGAGAACTATTCTCGAACGAAAAGAGTTTGAAAACTGAAGTACAAAAATATCTTATCACGCTTTTGATTTTTGGAAGGCCAATTATTATTGCAAGTGTTTAACTATTTATGAACAATTATAAATTAATTATTTTAATTATAATTAATATAATTATTAGGAGAACAATTGTATATTGTCGAAGATGGTCAAGTGTTTATAAAAAAAGGAGCTTTACTTTTAAGGTTTTTAAACTTTGGGGCCCGAAAATATATAATAAGATTAAAGGAGTTAATGTTGGAATACATGGACTCTGACCCATCTGAAACAAAAATGGCCGGTTCTCAGGGCGGATTAAATTGGTGATTATAATCGAGAGGGGGTTATCAGCCGTTTAAAGTTGGGGGTTAAGGTTATATATTTTGTTTATAATTTGGGACTCAATTTTTTATTAATGCCTAATTATAATTCATTGTGGCATGCCTTAAGCTGATAAGAGTTCATGTATGTAATATAAAGACTTATTATAGTAAGTATAAATGTCGCTAATGTAATAGTTGAAACACATTGTAATATTGTGAGTGTGTTCGTTAATTATCTTCTTATTGTAGGATACAAGAGAAATAGGTTCTAGTTGGTGATATTCGATTTGTTACAAAAATACTTCTGGCTTATAGTCAAGGATATGAGATTTATGATTGGTTATTTAAGGACGTAGTCGACGAAAATTATTTAATTAATGTTATTGCCTTCCGTTACTTAAGTCGTTATCTAAGACAATTTTTTGATTAAGTTTTACTTTTGTAAATCTTTATTGTTACAATTTAGTAAAATCAGGTTTAATTCGTGAACGAATTAATTTGAAAATTCTTACATATATGTTTTGGTTTATTTACAAGTGGTTATTTAAAATGCCTATATACATTTGCATATCAGTTTCATTTGTTTATATTTTCTTGCTTACAATAAGTTTAGGTTGAAAAGTCCTAAGTATAAGTGAGCTGTCATGCCCATTTCTACGGCCTTTACAGTATTCTGTGAATATGCTAAAATGAAAGATTAGAAACTTTTAAATTCTTACTCATGTTTTAGATTTTTTTCCCTCGAGGTTGTTTAGTACTTTGAAACCTTTATTTATAGTTTCTATTACGTAATTATTAGTTCGTTGGGCTTGCACGCTATTGCTTTCACAGATTGTTTAATTTGTTATACTATTGCTTTATATATCATTGTTTTAATTACAAATGCATACAAGTTATGAATGAAATCATCACCTTATGAAGAACTTCATTGTTCTCGGGTGCTCCATATTAATTGCGGAACCGGCTCTTAGCCAAAGACAGTGCTCGGTGAGTGTGCGGCTTCGGAGAGTTCTACGGCCAATTTATTGTCGGTTTGTTTTTTATTTTTTTTGGTGTTGTACAGCAAGTTGGCGTTTGTTGTTCCACAATTGGTGTTTATGTTGTCCACACACACAAGTGGCATTAGATTATGCAGGGCTCCCGAAAAATGTATAAAGGTTAATATAGGAGTAATACTAATGGGGTCCGATAATAAAACTTGCTCTGCCTGTATACAAATATATTGATGGCGAACTTTAATAACCTTTTTACCGAAGGGTACAAGGGTATAAAAATTCAACTAACAACTTCCAATTTATAAATACTTTTTACTTGACAATTGCTGAGAATGGCCCACTTCAAAATTTATAAAAAATTTTACTTGACAATGGGCTAGGATGCAGAAATATTTGAGCGAGTCCTTCAAAAGAGATTGAAATAGTTGCTAACGAAACCAACTTTTTTTTGGAAAGACGCGCTCTAGCTACACGAGGAACAGGAGACAGGTGATGTCCCGTCACACGATGGAAGAATCTAGAGTTTATCATTTACAAAGTTGGTGTAATGTTCCATCCCATTGATAACGGCAGAATCTGCACAGACCTGATCTTGCATAGAACCACCTTCCCATGATTGTGAAATTTGTAGTTATAGAGACCCTCGCAGACCGAAAAAAGAAGGAAAAGAAAAGCCAATATGTATCATATTCGCTTTGTTTACAACACACAGAACTATATAGAATTTATGCAGGTCTTTTTAAAATATAGTTTGATCAAACATGCATAAGTGTCGACATGTACGAGTTTTGAAATGCGTTTCACATATTGTACCTACTGACTGCAAGAAAAAAAAGCAAGACTCAGAATGAGGGATAGATTTATAGGGCCAAAGGCTAGAAGCTAATTAAAAAATCTAAAATGCCCATGATTTCCTACTTAGAAAGCAAAAGGGCTTAATGGTGATAGTCCAGGGGGATAGTATGTTCAATACCAACAATTGAAATTACTGCCTCAGGACGTAGTTTTTTGTTAAAACCAAAAATTAAAGGAGCGACAAATACTGGAGTTAGCGAAGCTCTAATATTTAAGTTTGGTGTTATATTAGATTCATTCAGCTCATAATTGAAACATCTGAAAGGTTGGCGGACCAATAGTCCAATGGTTTTACAATCTGCGTCATCTGTACACTATAAAGTTCTTAATACATGGAGCGGACATCATTAACAATGTACAATTCCTGATTTGAAATATTTTTACGTGACGTAAGCACTTGAAGTAAGAGGAATAAAGAATTTTAGGAATATAAGCTTAAACCATTCCACACGAAGGACAAGAGGTGAGTACTAACAAATGAGCAGTTATTGTTTTATCGGATTGGAACCAAATTCCAACGATATAACGACTCTTCCAAAACAACCAATAAGCGCAGTTTCAAAATAATCACCAAGCAATGAGTTGTGACAAAATCCCGTTATAGGATGCTAAATGGTTTCGTATATTAAAGAATACTTTTTTAGGACTCACGAAAAGGTACAAACTGAAACAACTACTACTAAACGTTTCGACTAGAAGGACAGCTGGCCCGCAACTGGGTGTCACTGGTGTATTTGCCGATAGGTTTGGTGAATTTTGTAAACAATTTATTCTCTAACTGAGTATCGAATAAAATATATCCCGCAAGATCCGTGAATACATTGTTGTAATCCAACAGTGATTATATGGGAGGGTTTTGAAAAGTTTCCTCTCAGCAAATTTCTCGCAAATAATAGCTTATTACGCTCAATTCGCCAAATATTTATCGTTCTAGTCATTTTTTCTTTTTAAACTTGGGCTTGTAAGAAAAAACCATAAATATTACATAGCCACAAAACCTTTCACCAGAGTACTTATTTTAATATTCCCCTTTTGTTCTTTTTTTAAAGCCCATAATGACGTATTTAGTCAAAGTGCGGTCTGGCAAAATAATCGAGAGATGTCTATCTCAAGACCGAGCCGTTTGTGAAAATTATATATACTAATTGACTATATATGTGATAAAACAAACACAAAAACAATATCTATTGATTGGTAACCTAGGAAAACTTATGACGGGGTCCCCTCAGGCCAACCATTCACCTCCAGAGAATTACACCTCTGTGTGAGTGCTATTATTTACACAGGGAGCCCAAGGATTGAGGACGGACGGGTAGTCGAGATAAGACGTCTTATCGATCACTCATCGCGAAACAGTTCGGCTATAGCGCCACTAGGCACCAAATAATCAAGAAAAGAAGTTCACATCGCAACCCCCGAGATTTAGGACAAAAACCACACAAACGTGGGCTCCCCTATTTTTCTATGGCGTAAAATGTCCAAAAACACATATTAATCTGCAAATAGACTAAATGAGAAATCCATCAAAACCGTGTAAAGTTTTTATTTCATAGACAATTGCATGCCAACTACCACATGGATACTTTCAAGAAATAATAAAGACATAATGACCCAAAATCACGCCCAGCACACTTACGTGTAGCGTTCACATTTCGCACGACCAAAGAGACTTAGTGGCAGCCATCCATCAAGTGCCTAATTTTTGACATAGTGCAAGCAATCTTAGCTGTCTTGCAAAGGTAAAGGTGCAGAAAGGTTTGTGGTAACACGGGTTCAGATGGTACCGACCTTAAGTGATGCCAGTATTAATTGGTTCCGGTATTGATGGGAATTTTGAAACATAGTTATTAAGTTACAATGAGTATTTCTTGAAATTTCTGTATGTAAATAAACTAATCAATTAATATCAAGATGTTAATTGTAAAATCTAATTTATTTGATTTCGATACCGTGAATAATATTTTTTTTATGTGTGTTTTTTAAGCGGTTTTCCCCTTTTTTATGTTATAAGGTAGTGAACGTTTTGCCTATGTATCCCACCAGAATTACACAACAGAAATGTTAAATATCGTTTTGTACATTTGTATGGAACCTTGGTAAGGTAAAAATGTAAGTTTAGTTTCCAGGGGCCCAAAATTGCCCATGCATTTAAAACATCGTGCCAAAATATAGTCTATAGTGGACGGCCG